>JASSUY010016829.1:0-47450 GCA_032466535.1 Forpus xanthops
AGCTGAAAATCCAAAACACAGTGCTACACCAGCTACTGCTTAAAGAAAAATGACTGCTGCTGCTAAACCCATGACAGGAAGTCAAGAGGAAGCAGAGATAGGACACCTGACCCAAACTGACCAAAGAGGTATTCCATACCACAGCACGTCATGCCCACTACATAAACTGGGGGCAGTTACCCAGAAGAATTAGATCACTGCTAGGGTCAGGCTGGGTATTGGTTGGTGGGTGGTGAGAGGTTGTATTCTCTTCTCATGTTATTCCCATTATCAGTATTATTATTGGTGGTAGCAGTAGTGGTTTGTGTTATACTTTAATTTCTGGACTGTTCCTATCCCAACCCGTGGGAGTTCTCCTCCCCATCCCTCTGGGAGGGGTAGAGAGAAAGTAGGGGTAGTGAGCAAGCAGCTGCATGGTTCTTGTAGTTGGCTGGGCTTAAACCACGACAACAAACCAAAATCATTTGATGTCTTTGTAAAGAATATGAAATTAAAATAGCTAGTTCCAGGTTATAAACATAATGAGTCTCTGTGCATGCATGTTTTGCAAAAAATTGTTATCACTCAGGTCTAGAGCATATTGTGCTACTCCTCTAAAAAAAATAAAAAGTTCCATTTCCATAAATACACAGCAGGGCTGGTACTGTTTCACACATCAGGTTTCTAGCTTGGGGGAAGAAGATTGCCAGAAGAATAGGCTTGACCCTGTCTTTATTCTGTTGTGTAGTGTATACCTTGAGATTGGAAAAGTCACTTCTTGTAAGAAGAAGTGGAGGTATGAAAGAACATTATGAAGTGTCCAAAACAGTTTTTAGCTTTCCTTGGCAGCAGTTTTTCTGAGGAGGTTCTACATCTGCTCTGCCCTTTCTTCTGCAGTCAAATGAGATCTCACTTTACCTAAAGACACTTGGGAATCTGGGGGGATGAAGAGTTGAAGAGATAAATGGTACTCTTTTCAGTAATCTCTGATTATGTTAGTATAAAGTACTTTTCTTTATAAATTATGGTGGGTTTTTTTGTTTTTTTTTTTTTTTTTAATTTCAGTTATTGATTCCAAACCCATACTGCTTTAATGATTCCCAGCTCGTTTACTACATAGCCCTGCATAAATCTCCCAAGAAAACATAAAGAAACCTTTTAAGTAGATTCATTATTATCAATGGTTTCTTAAGATATGCATCAGGTAATCCGACATTAAAGTCAAATGCTCTAAGGGGATAACATTGGATTTGGCCACTGCATTTTCAATCTCTAATCCAGGTCTTTATCAATTAGTAAGGTAGACTCATAGCATTTAAACTCAATTTAGCTATTTGTAATTTAAATTGCGATTCAGAAGTATCCTTGATAAGCTTCTCTTTCATGATAAACGATTGTTAATTAAAAAGATGGGCACCATTTGTAATAACAAAGGATTATTCCCCTAATTTCAAACTGAAGTTTAAGAAAGGAAGGGGAAAAAAATAAGAATTTTAAGAATAAATTCAGGCTTCCATGGACATACTGATTTCTGTTTAGGAAAATTAGTAAGTGAGCACAAAGAATGACATCCAGGACTTAGAAGGCTTCTAAGATCTAATTTGGAGTGAAGTAATTTACATTTGCTTTGTGTTTTCTTCCTTTTTTACTCTTTCAACAGTCAGACACCTTTAATAATTAAGAGCACATAGGAATCCCGGGTTTTATTTCCTGCTCTAACTCCTAACAGAATCTAGTCTTTTATTGCTAATTTAATCTCTTACTCTCTTTCCTTGATAGTGCAATACTGGATTTTCAGGAAAATAAACAGAAGTACTACTAAATTCAAGAACACTTGGCATTTCTTTGGGCTAAGAATTCAAACAATTCATAATTAAAATGAATTGAAAAAATTATCTTCTGTAATCCCGAAGTTAATACATATACCTAACATGCCTCAGTATGATGTATGAGGTCATCTGACTTGATCATTTATGTAAGTTTGTACATATGTTTTTTCTCATGTTGATGAAAATATTCCATATGTTTAAAGGTGGATTTATTCCTTGGTACTTAATGGTACAGCCATATCCTTCCTGATGCCTTCCTAGATTCTTGACAGCCTTGGCAAGCAGAGACCAGCCCCCTGATGCTGTTTACATGGAAAGGAAATTTTTTTGAAAGCTCTATACAGCTGCTTATTTATGCTGTGTTTATCCTAAATCTATTATTTTTCAGAAAAGAGTATTTACTTGCCATGCCCAACCTAAACCTTTCAGGATAAGGTACTGTAAGAAATCATAGGACTTTTTTTTCTTGATTGGCTGAGGTTTTGTTTGTTTTCTTTTACTTACATGATGAGAGAAATACCAGAAGAAATGTAAGAGTCAGGGGTTGAAGAGGAACGCAGGTCCATATCCTCTTACCCCTTTGCCAAAGTGCTGTATTTGTTTTGGTTGTTGGACTTTTATTTCTTTACTATTTATTTTTTGAAAGTAGTAGATAGGATTATGAAAATATTTTTATATTTTTTATATTTTTTTCGCCAGATTACATGTGATAAAAGTTAGATTTCTTCTGAGTCAACAGATGCAAATATATATTGCCATTCTTATGCAGAGAATGTCCAAAGCAAGTGAAAGTTTTTTTAAAGAACTCTATTAGACATAATATTCACTGAAAAGGTAAAATTATGAGAAACTCTCTCTAGCAAATACTGATTGCCGCATCCTACCCAGTCTTTTTAGAAATAACAAAGGCTTCATTAATCCAGTATGTCTACTGTGCTTCTCAGTTCCATCATGCATGATTTGGGTGTATTTAATCAGGTGGTGAATCACCCAGAGGAGATTCATAAAGGAACAAACGCCTGGGAAATACTACCTCTGCCTGATCTGGTGTTCATTTTCTTGCAAGTGGTGCTGGAAAGACAGCTGTATTTGGCAAGACCTGTGACAGCAATATTTTAAGAGCCATGTTCAGTAAAAGAAACTGCACCTCATTGCTTTTAGTAACAATACAGTTGATTAGAGAGAAATAACTTATTTATTCATCAGAGTGAAAACATCACAAATGTTTAGTGCTTTGTTGTTTTTTACTTTTTATAAATCTGAGTTATACTCTCTGGTGATGGCAGTTGAAGTTACAATTTAATTATATATATTGAGAAAAGAACATATAGGCTTCATAAAGTGGATTTATACTTTCAGTTTCTTTCTAATTTTGAGGTTTTCTTTTTATTATAGTATCTGCATCGGTGTCAAAGGCATCACCATGTGTTCCATTATAGAACATTTAGTTGTGATGTTAAGCGTATTAAGAAAGTTAGTCATTTGTCTAGCTTGCCTAAAATAAATGACAGGATTTAATTTAGGGCATAGCAGTGTATTTATTCCAGATAACACAAACCCCCTAATATCTCCACAATTCTGTTGTATTTTTTTTTTCCATGTATGTAGCAAAGCTAACTATTTTCACATCTCTTCTATTTTGCTAAAGATCAGGTCTGAAAGAATGCCTCAGACCTGAAGTATTCTCTGTATGATCATGGTGAACAATCTGCAGTGTGAGTTTTATTTACAGCAAAATGTTTTCTTTCTTTCTTTCTCCCTAGAACTTACATATTCAATTAGGCATCGTAGTATATGACATAATAAGGGATGAGGCCTTTTAACATGTAAGATTATTCTGCATATTTCTTAAAATTCTTTCCTCTCTCATCATATTGTCTAGTTCAGTGGTAGGGTTTTTTTCTTTCTTTTGAGAAAACAGTATCTTGGTGGTCATGCTATATATGGATGGTAATGAGGTATGTTGCCATGGAACATAGTATGGAGGATTTTCACAAGGAAGATTTGTTTGACCTTTTTTTTCCTTTTAACTTATGTAAAAGGTATGTTGGACAGAGACTTCAAGTGTCAATTATGAACTTGTAGTTGAGTTCTGAACTAATTTGTCATTGTACAAAGAGTTCTTGGTTGATTGTACTATTGAAGGAAGTCAAATGTGTGATTTTTTGAGAGAAAATCATGTGGGTGATTTCCTTCACTGAAGTTTAAGTCATCTTAATGCATTTCTGAATCTAGTTCTGTGGGTTTTTTTTTCATTCCTGTATATACAAGTAATATGTATCTTTTGGTAAACGAGAAAAAAAAGAGTTGTTACCCTGTGCTTGTTTTATCTTTATATATTTTTCTTAACTTTCTAAAAAAAAAAAAAAAAAAAAAACAACCTTCAACTTCATGAATTTGAAATGTGTATGTTCATGTGTGGTCCAGCTGTGACTGTCTTATTAGGACAGCAGTAGATGTGCCTGCATTAAAAAACAAAGATGAGAAACAAACTGGATATTCTAATGCATATGTAGATTTTGTCCATGTTTCTTCCATTAAGGAAAAAATAAGAATTTCTGAACAACAGCTGAAGCTGCAGTCTGTGATGCACTTAAAAAAATTCCATTCTGGAGAACTTTACTTTTGTGTTACCCAACTGCATCATATTCATTTCTGTATTGACCACTTGCCAATATACATGATATTTTATGAGAATGCTCATCTGTGTTCCCTTACTAATTTAACATTAAATTGCCCCTCATGGTGGGCAAGAGCTATGTTTGAAGATCAGTCTCGCTTTATTCCCTGTAATATCTCTGTACCATCTTACCACCTGTGTAATGCATACTGTGTAAGAGTCTAATGACACAGCTGAGGGCTGAGCTTTAACCTGGTAAATGGAAAAGCAGGAGGGGTTAAGAATTTACATCTATTATTCTGTAGACTAATTTTAATAAATTGCTATCAATGTGTAATTTGTAACCCAGTTGCGAGCTTCCATTAGGAAATAAAAGTTCAAGGCAGTTAGGTCCCTTTTGCCATTCTTTGGTGCAAAATCCTAGTGTGCTCTTCTGAAGTTTTCAGACTTAAACCTTTTATTTTCTCTGTAGGGGTTTGGGCTGTGTGCCAGGTTGTTGTGTGTCTGTGCAGTGTGTATCTATTGCTGACTGGTAATTTGCTTCTGCTGGGTAAGTGCCTGCTTCTTTTTCAGTACACATAAACAAGCTGGAAGAAGAAATAATAGGTTAGGTGCCTTGTATTTCCAACCATGCACAAACAGTGTCAAGGTTCAAGAGAATATCCTCTGCAAGAATTAGCCGTTTTATTAGAGCCTGAGGTGTGGACTTTTAAGTCAGAGATGATGCATTTCAGTCAGCTGGGCACATGGTGCTTTAATCTGTAGCAGGGATGTTTGGGCTTTTATCCCATAGCATTGATCTGAATTACTTCTAGTGGGAGGAGGAATCAGTTCTCTTGGGTGCTAGATCTGAGCTGCCTAAACTATAGAATCACATTTCAATTTAGACTTCCCACTGTAACAGATAAGGGCTTCTTCCTGACTTACTATTAGGTCTCAACCTTGAAGGTTTCTGTTATAATTTCAACATTTATCCACTTATCTCATGAATAAAATGTTTCAATTTTAATTCTAATAATCCCCCATGTGAAAGCCCTTAACCAGATTCATTGCTGAGAGCACACAAATTGGCTACTGAGTTCAGTTATATTGATTTCCTCTGCTTACTTAGGGGAGGAATCAACTCAGCTTCATTAACAATGAGCCAGCACTCGCCTGATCTGTTGTTCTGTGTGACTTTCATTAGCTGACATCTCTTGCCTTCAGTTTGAATTACTGATCTTACACAATTGAAAGCCCATAAATGAATTCAAGCAGTAACACTGAGACTGCCATCTTCTCATTGTCTTTCAGAGCAAAACTGCGAGGCTTCATCATTCAGGCTTTTCTCTGAGATTTGCAACAGTGATTTGACTGTGTAACATATTTTTATGCTGACAAAATTCAAATAATTAGTTTTTCCAGTGCCTAAATATAATTCAAGTCACAAGAAGCAAATCTTCCCTTCTGTATTTTGTGTTTGTGACTGTTAGAGGACTTGCCATCACCTTTGGTTATGAGTGCATGTAGTTTGAACTGCTGAGTTATAGTAGTCGCTCCAGATTATGGTTCAGGGACCATCTGCACTGTAACCTGCATTTCCCTGTCTCTTTTTGGATCTTCAGATGGACTACAATTTTATTGCTTTTTTCCCAGAACTTTTGAGTCTGCCAAGCTTCAAAACGTGGAGGTAACAAATGATATCAACTCATTCTTGTACATGCAACTGAGACTTGAAAGCCTTTCAAAGAATTGGGAGTGCCTTTGGCAGCTGTACTGCTGTTAGTACCCAAACTCTAGAAGAAGGAATGCATATGAAAATGAAAATAATAGAGGAATGGAGGGAAATAAGGTTATCTTTAATATAAAAATTGGAGTTCAGTTTGATTTTTATTCTTTCTCATCTACTTAGAGCTTGACAATACAGACGTTTTTAAAACATCTGAAAAGAAAATCCTCATTTAGGGGTTGTGGTTATTGAGATATTATAGAGGATTGTGTGAAAACCCTGGTCAGATCAAAGTCGGCCATGCTAGCCTAAAATATCTGAGGGTGAATTTAGCAAGGTTAGATAAGTTAACAGAGACAGGATGAAAAGAATCACACCGTTATATTAGAAACATTAGCTGGGGGACTGTCATGCCTGTGGTTGTTTCTGAGGGACATGTGTCTGAGGGTCCATGTGGTTATTGTAGTTTTACAGTCAACTGTATAACAATTTTTCATAGGTTTACAGCCTGAAAACTACTCTCATGCCACATGAAAAGTAAGAGCATACAGCTAATTTTATTTAGTGTACAGCTCATTTTGTTTCCAAGTTTTGTCGGTGATACATTTTGGTTATGTTTTGTTGGCTATTCCTGCTTATTGAGCAGAACTTCAAATTATTTTTATTAGAATGCTAGACGGGTTGTGCTTACTTTCATTGTTTATATCCCTCTGCAGTATTAAATTGACTTTTGATTTAAAAAAATATTTTGCAAAATTTACGGTTCACTGATTACATTTTTAGTTGTCAGAAATCAGTAGTACTTCTAAGTTTTTTTTTATAGAAGTGAACATGCAGTGGACTCTATTCTTAGTCTGAATATGTATATCTTTTGTAAGCTACTAAGAAAAACTTGTGTCTTCAGTTTGCTTGTACTTTTAAACCTAATCCCTATATCTGCATGTTTTTTTATATATAGCTTAACAGTGTATTGTACATACATAACACATAAAAAGGGTAATTGACAATTTTGTACATTTGACTATGCGTGTATTATTTCAGGCTTCGACATCTTTCATCCAAACCAAACCTATAAAGTCTATCTGCTACTGCAGACAAAAAATACTTTAAGTTCTAGACTGCCTGTGTATTCTAGAAACATACCAGGAAAAAGCAAGGTAGTATCTGTTTGCACTTGAAATTTTAAGGAAATTTTGTTCTTTCATAGTTTTGAGGGTTAAAAATTATCTAGGGCATCAAAGCCTCTAGCAGTGAGCTGTAAAGATACTTTGTTCATAAATTGGTCTTGTAAGTACTGCTGTGCTCTTCCCTTCTCACTTTCAGATTTGATGATTTTCCTCTATTACTTCATGCGTTTTTCTGATCCACATTCTAGCAAAGCAATTACACTTTTTATGTGTACTGGTCTCTGCAGATACCATGTATCACCAAAAAACATAAAAGAAAAAACAAATCAAACCCAATAAAGAGTACTCTTTCAAGTTATCTGACCTTTGTATGTATGTATGTATGTTACTTTGTGATACATAATGCATGATGTTTGCTGAAGATGAACTATTTGATAATGTATAGGTTATGTCGAAAATCAAGTTATGAATCCTAAACTGGAAAAATTGGCTAACACTGTGTATATTTTGATGCTACATATGGTAGTAGTGTTCCTGCTGATGCTTCTGGATCTGTACTGTCCACAATTGGACATGTCCCTGTTTGGGGGATTCTTATTCTGATCATATTTGGAATACACCAGACTTTTAAGATGGAGTTAAAGAAAAGAGTTATAGATTCCATGCACAGAAAGGAATTTTACAGAATCTGGCTCAGAGGCTATTCAACCTTTTAAGAGCTGATCACCTGAAGTGTGGTGCTGGCTAATGCAGTCCTTCCACACCTGGAATTATTTACTGTATGACTTGCCTGGGTATCTGTGTGCTGCATTCTGCGTTTTAAACTGAATAGGGAACATAAAGCCTGAAAAGACAAGCTTGAGTGCCACTCAGGTTGCTTAATCTAGAGACTTCTGTTATAAAGAAATCAATTTAATTCAGGTGATTGTTATCCTTCTCTGTCCATCTTATCTAGGATTGCAGATACCTTCAGCAGTGTGCCCTTGAGCAGTGTTTACTGTGAAGAACTCAAGTACCATTTGTTTATCATTATGGAAGGGATGGCATTGCTGTTTGGAGTTTTCTTGGTTTTATATATAAAGAAAGCTGAGTTACCCTTAAGGTTCATTGTAATGGCACCATAATGGAACTCAGCACTGAACAAAGCAAAAATTCAGGAACTCTTTTCCTTTCATGTAAGGTAATAATAAAAATTTCAGTTATCTCCCTACTGCATCTTTTTCCACCATGCACTTTGATACTTAGCACTGTAGTGGTTGTAATTTTATTTGATTAAAAAAAAAAAACAAAACTATTTTTTTTTCCAAATTATTCATCCTTTTTTAAAAATTTTTCTTATCCTAATTTTAAAAAATGTGTATTGTAAGACTATGGACAAGATCTTTCTGTTAATCTCAGCAGAGCTCTCCTTACTTGTAGCAGTCATGGTTATGGTTTACAGATTTCAAGATAGCTGTATGTCTGGGAATAAGTGCTACTACACTGACAAGGAATAAATTATATAGGAGTTCCTGAAGTGGGAATGAAATGACAATCATAAGTATAATGCAAAAAAAATATTTGTAATCTGATTTGTAATGTGATTTGACTGAAAACAGTGGGAGCTTGTGGCTGTTGTTTGAGAATTACAATGAATATCAGTAGTCATTTTAAACACTGGAAGTTATGTATCATAAAATCAAAGAATCATAGAATAGTTAGGGTTGGAAAGGACTTTTAAGATCATCTAGCTCCAACCGCCCCTGACATGGGTAGGGACACCTCCCACTAAACCATGTCACCCAAGGCTATGTCCAGCCTGGCCTTGAACACCACCAGTGATGAAGAATTCACAACCTCCCTGGGCAACCCATTCCAGTGCCTCACCACCCTTACAGTAAAGAATTTCTTCCTTACATTCAATCTAAACTTTCCCTGTTTAAGTTTGAACGTGTTACCCCTTGTCCTCTCAGTACAGTCCCTCATGAAGAGACCTTCTCCAGCATCCCTATCAGCCCCATTCAGATATTGGAAGGCTGCTATGAGGTCTCCACGCAGCCTTCTCTTCTCCAGGCTGAACACCCCCAACTCTATCATCCTATCTTCATAGGGGAGGTGCTCTAGTCCCCTGATCATCCTCGTGTCCCTCCTCTTGACTTGTTCCAACAGTTCCATGTCCTTTTTATGTTGAGGAAGCCAGAACTGCACACAGTACTCCAAGTGAGGTCTCACGAGAGCAGAGTAGAGGGGCAGGGTCACCTCTTTCGACCTGTTGATCGCACTCCTTTTGATGCAGCCCAGGATACGGTTGGCTTTCTGGGCTGCGAGGGCACACTGCCGGCTCATGTTCATTTTCTCACTAACCAACACCCCCAAGTCCTTCTCTATAGGGCTGCTCTGAATCTCATCTCCGCCCAACCTGTAGCTGTGCCTGGGATTACTCTGACCCAGGTGGAGGACCTTGGTTAAACTTCATGAGGTTGGCATCAACCCAACTAACAAGCGTGTCAAAGTCCCTCTGGATGGCATTCCTTCCCTCCCACATATCAACCAAGCCACAGAGCTTGGTGACATTAGCAAACTTGCTGAGGGCACACTCAATCCCACTGTCCATGTATCCTGGGTGACAAAATAGCAATTCAATTTCTAAACAGCCTACTAATGTGAGCTGGTCTTTCTTGCGCCATTCAGTGAAATATCGCTTTGCTTTGTTGTTGCTTTCTAATTAGAATTCTCAATGCTCTTTGGCTGACAAAGAGGGATGAAAAAGTAAATGATGTTGCAATTTCCGACAGAAGTGCATGACTTATAGTAGTTTGTTTCACTTTGCAAAAACACTGCAGCTTTTGGCAAGTTTCTCCTGCCTTTTAAAAAAATATTAATCTGTCCATGAGTAGGAATTGTCTAGTTATGTATTAGTTATTAAAAATGTCTGCTAAGAAAAGTAAGCACTGGGCATAGGAATATTTGATTCTGAGAGGCATTTAAGTTAGCTATTAACATATTTTTTTTAAATAATGCATATCCAAGGTCACTGAGAGGCCAGTAGATTAGTTTGCTTTTAGCAGAGTGATTTAGTGAAAAGATATGACTATGTTCTAGAAGTACCAAAGTAAAATTAATAGAACCTCTTACTCTCTGAAGCACTACTCAAATGTTAGAATTGGAGATCCTAGGAATGCGCTTGCTGTCCTTGATAAATAGAGGAGTTAGATATGATTCCTTATGTAATACATGGTGCCAAATAACAAGGAAAAAATATCAGCTCCTTGTTTCTTAAAATGGCAACATTTCTGTGCTTGCCTTTGGCTATGTCCTCAGCTTTACTGAGGCTTTATTAGATCTAGAATATGTGGAGGTTTTTTGAATAGAATAAGGTAGGCTCAACAGTGTCTGTGACACATTGTAAAAGGGATATGTTCTCCAGAGACAAACATTTGTTGAATCAGTCTCAAAAGCCCCAACCTCACTTTCTTATTTTTAACTTTTAGCTTCCAGGTTATTCATATTTATCAACTTTTTACTAGTACCGAAGTTCTTGTAGTGTAATTACATGTACATCTACACAGTGAAGGAAATAATTAAGCACATTTGCTTAAGCCAAAGTTGTGTTTCTTTTATTTTCCTTTTTATTTTCCTTTTTATTTTCATTCTTAAAACAAAACCAACCAAACAAAAAAGAAAACAAATAACAAAAACATACACATGCACACACACTAAAGTAATACAGAACAAAAACACAGCACACACACAAAAATGATCCCTCAAAAATCATATTGTTTACTTTGGGAAGGAACTTTATTTTATTATTTGTTAACCTGTGTATTACTTTGGGAGATTGCAGATTATAAAACATTCTGTTTTGGTCAATTTTGAAAATAAGTTTCTGGTTTTTTTCTATTAGTGTAATTCCAGTTGAATGTTTTGTGTATAATACAGCTATTATATTCTCTGTGTGTTTAATTACATGTAGCTCTCTAAGAGTGGCAGGGATGGCATATAGAAGATTTGTGGCTGGAAAACATTTTCTAGCGAGTATTAGACACATCTTTTAATTCCCAGTAGAATGTGGTTTTGGAATATGATTTGTAGTTTAAAACAAAGCACTAGAAAATACTGATATTTTCTGGGACTGTAGTCAAAATCTGTTATTGTTTGTATTTGAAGTGTTTGACATAAATGCACTGACTAATTATTTTTTCACTGAGAGATCCTCTTTAGTGTCAATTCTCCATTACTTTTGGAATACTCTTTCGGTGGGTAGATTTCTTGACAGAAGTTAGGTAGACTAGATAAACCAGTTAAGGGTTGTATGTCCACATTACATGTGTGCATACATGTATGTTTAGTATAGTTTATGTATATTCTAATAAAGTCATCTTTGGTGTTTTGTTTTTTTTTCCCCTATGAGATTCCCTATTCAATATAGAGGAGCCACTAGAAGAAGGAGAAGCATTGAACTAAAAAAGGTGCGAGGAATATGGAATGTTAGAGTAGAAAGTCATTAGTGAAACAGGCTAGATTGCAGACCTTTGAAAATGGAGGTGTTTCTGCAATGTTGTCTTTAAAAGGGTCTAGTAAAGTAATTTAAAACAGACTTTTCAGTTCTCTGTCTAATTGTGCATTTCTTGACTGCCTGACTTAAAATGCTGGAACCTGTGAGGCGTTGCATGCAGCAGTTCATTAACAGCTAGTTGTTAGGGTATCAGGAGAAAAGAAATGCTGATTAATGGTTTTAATGGTTAATGGTTATGTAGGAAGACTTCCCTAGCATTCTGCAGTCAGAAAGGTGTTTTGCAACCTTGCCTTCAAAACAAGGATTGTAAGGTTTAAATCATGTTCCTCAGCACCTTTTCTAGTTGAGTTTTGATGACTTTGAGAGACAGAAATTACCCTACATGACCTGAATAGTATGTTTTAGTTTTAAAGGGCTCTGTGAAAGTTTGCTTTTATTTGTTTGGCTTGGCTTAATATGTTTTGATGTGTTTTCTTATAGAAAATGCCACAACAAAAGTTTGTTAGGAGACTGAAATTTGTTAGGTAGTTTGTTAGGAGGCTGAAATTGGAAGACAACTTTAATTTTGTCTCTTCCTAATTTTTAATAAAGGTGTAAACATTCTTTTCCACATATAATCTTGTGGTTTCCATGTATGCTATGTTTATTCTTATGGTACGGTTTAGTGGGAGGTGTCCCTGCCCCTGCCAGTGGGGTTGAAACTAAATGATCTTAAGGTCCTTTCCAACCCTAACTATTCTATGATTTTATGATCTTACCTAGAAGAAGAGAGGTTTATACTTGTTTTCCCAGTTGTGCCTTTCCAAAGGAGATGTGTATCCCACATACTGGAAAATTAAGTCTCCTGTGTTTAACTGAAGTTTTCTAAATTTTGTAGTTAGAAACAATGTAGTTCTTGCTTAAAATACTGTTCTACTGTTCAGCATAACTACTCAGCTGTTGAATGTGTCATCTTTTAAAGTTGCTTTCACTAAATTGATATGCATACATACAGGGTAATAATTTAGCAGGATTTAAAAGCAAAATAAAACAAAGCCCCTGTATTGAAGAAATAACTGCTTTGGAGTGCAAGGTGGTTGTCAAAGGGCTTGGGTGCTTGAAGATGATAAAAGAAGCAATTACTGACTAACTTGTCCCTATTTTAGATTTTCCTTATACATGAGCAGGTGTCAGCTGTGTTCAGTCCAGAAACCCTGCAGGAAACATACAATAAATATCTGACACAGATATCAAGAATTTAGGCCATCTGAAAGGTTACCTTGAGGTAAACTGAAAATAAAGATGTCATTTGATCAGATTATTCTCCCCCATAAGTGCAATATAGTAAATGTGTATTTAGCTGCAGGTGTATTCTTTTTTCCCTTGGAAGAACAGTGATCAAAGTACAATGTCAAAATCTTCATTTAAACTAAGATGCTTCATGTAAGAAGATATGGCAAGATAAATTTTTAATGCTTAGCTGAACCAGTATAGCCATCCTTTTTTGTATGTGGGGAAAGAATAGGAATAGTACATGGAAGAGTATGGGTGTGGTGTTGGGAAAAGTGTAAATTTCATAGTTTAGAGGATAAACTACTTTAAGAATCACTTTCCTTTGTTTCACCTTAAGAACGGGTAATGTTGGTGTTTTGATTGATGACTATGTCTTCTTTGTATGGCCTGTAATATTTAAAAATCCCATTAGGCAGTTATCCTTAGATAAACTTAAGTCATTCAGTTATTGCTCTGATTACCCTGTTGTGAAAAGTGATCAGAAATCTATGGTAACAAGGTAAGTAAAATAAGAATTAACCAATATCATCAGTAAAATCCAAAAATTCCAAAAGCAGTATGTAGAGATTTTTGTTTGTCTTTTAACTACAGCTTACTATGTAGATTTAGGTACAAGGCCCTGATGTCATGCAGAAGTTTTCTTGATATGGGTTGGGAATAAAATCCTACATCATCTAGAAAACATTTAGAGTACTTGAAGAATCATTTCCTGATCAGTATTGTGACCTGTAAAAATAAGGAGAATATTTGACAAATCCAAGCATAAGTAATTAACCATTCTTACAATCAGACTTTTTTAAAAAAATGTATTTGAGAAACTGAATTCAAAAAATAAAAGAGGCCATTTAAAAAAAAAGAGGAAAGGGAAGAGGCTGGTCAGGTTATTGCTAAGATCCCACTCTTATTTCTATTGTCTGCATTTAATTTTGTCATTCAGATTTTTCTTAATATTACTGTAATGCAACAACATCATATTAGTGAGCAATGTATTTTTTTTCCAGCAGGCCCTTTAATTTCACGTTATAATTTGCATTTTCCTGTTGCCTGTATTCAGATACATCTGATTGAGATATTGTGTGATTCAGTTTTAATTAATTATGGGAACTCAGCAAATCTCTTTGTGAGCTCTAGTATTTTAATTCACATCTCTTCAGGATTGAGATAGAATTCAGGAAGAAAGAAAGGACAGTTCTAACAACTGAAAAAGAGCAACTAAAAGGCTTTAGGATTATCCAAAAAAGGTACTATCACCTCTGCACTAAAAGCTTCCTCTTGTTATAGCCATATTTATATGTAAATCTTCCTGCACTGAGCACTAGCTGTATAATCTGACAAGCCGAGAGGTGTGGGTTTAATTTTGTCAGTAACACATATAAAGAAGAATCTGGCTGACTTTACTCTTAATTTTTTAACTTTCTGAGTGTTGTGAAGTGTTTTGCTGATACCATTAGACCATTTTTTATCTTTAGCAGAAAAGAGTCCTTTAGGAATAATTGTAGGGTTAATAGCGTTGACACACAATGTGTGGTCCCATCTTAAATCTTTCAGTGTCTTCTTTTGATAAACTTAGTATACCTTGAATGAAGATGGAATGATTTTGTTAATTTTCTTTTTCAAGGTCTTCATACAATTACTTTTATGAATTTAATCTGTTCTAAAAAGTTTGTGTCAATTTTTGCTTTCAATGTGTTGAATCTTTTTTAACAGGGTTAGTGCCTGGTTTTGGCAATGAGATGTATAATTGCTGTTTAAAAATGTGCTTATCTTGTACTAGTCTTCAGGTGTATATTTGGATGAAAAGAAATAAGATGTAAGGATCAAAATATTGCTAATTGTATTTCAAGTATATTAAATTACAATAATAAAGCTAAACATAAAATAACAACCATCCAGTAATACTGAACACAAAATGGGAGCTAGGCCAAGCTCTGTTGGTTACTGCCTCCAAATCCTACAAATGTGAATGTAAAAATAAGAAAAAGATTAACACCAGTGAAAAACATTAGGCAATAAGTAGATCCTGAGCTTCTTATTCTCATAAAAAATGGTGTTTCCTAAGTAATATAAATGTATAATGCTCTAATACAGTGGAGCACTTAATCAGTAAGTTTTTTCAGTGCTGCTGAAAAAATATTTGCCCAAGAAGGGCAAATATTACCCTGGCATATTTAAAAAATAATTAAAAATATCTAACTTTTAAATATCTAAATAAAACTAATGTACTTTCTGCTTTGTAGTGAAGATGTCTTGGCATATATGAACAGTAACATCTGCCTTTTTAATGGCATCAGCTGTCATTCATTATATTCATCCGGTAAAAATATCTTTGTATTTTAGTAACTGTATTTCTTTCTTAAAAAATTTATATGTTAGGTGGCTAACCCAATTACTGGAAAAGTATTTTTTCACACTGATGGAGTGAATGTGGTTTTCACATAGAAAAGGACTTTTCAGCTTAGGACACTATTTAGTGTCTGCTTAGTTATAGGCTCAGAATGATTAGAGTTGGAGAGGACCCTAAAACCATTTAGTCCCTTCCGTGGGCACCTCCCACTTGATCATGTCACCCAAGGCTCTGCCCAGTCTGGCCTTGAACACTGCCAGGGTTGGAACCCTCTTTGGGCAACTTGTTCCAGGGTCTCACCACCTTCATAATAAAGAACTTCTTCCTCATATCCAACCTAAATTTCCCCTGTTTAAGTTTGAAACATTTCTCCTTGTCCTATCACTTCAGATCCTGATCAAGAGTCCCTCTCTGGCATCCTTGCAGATCCCCTTCATATATTAGAAGGCTACTATGAGGTCTCCATGCAGCCTTCTTTCTTCCAAACAAGACCCTAGTCATAGGTACTTGGATAAACTCAAGGTGAATTAGCAGACAAGGCCTGCAGGATTGAGTAGTACTGAATTGACTTGCCTGCTTTACTATTTTTGTTTTTCACAATGTTTTAAAATGTATGGTTCATATCAGCTTCAGTAACTTTGGATATTGAGACTCTTTGTTATGTTAATTGTCCCAAAATGGCTTCACTTTGATACTTAGATATAGCTTTGAAACCTATTACATATAATAAAAATCATGACCAATAAACCAGTGAAATTTAGACCTCGTAAAAACTAAAGCATCTTTTTCACTTCTGTACATATACAGTAAGAGGGAAGGAAGAGAAAAGCATTTCTGTACTTACCAGCCTTAGTGTACTGTGGTCATTTTTTAATATTAGCATCTTCATCTTGATGGTATGTTTTGATGTTCTGTTTTTTCTAGGGGAGAAAAGAGGTGATTTTGGTTCTTTTGTTTGTTTGGTTTTTTTTTGTCTTTTTTTAATGTAGACAGAATTCTGTCAAGTAAATGAAGTTAATGTTTTGGGGTTTACCAAGAAAGAATTACATTATAGATAACTGCTAGCCTGTTTTTCCATCCTAAGTATGTATAATTCTTTTGAAAGCAATAGAAATATGTGAACCAGTATTCAGGTAAGTCACATCATTAGTTCTATATTCTTTGGTAAAATATGTTAGGTTGTTTGTGTGATTACGGCAGTGCATATGGTAGCTTTTTTTCGCTAAAAAAAAGAAATATACTTTCTCTCTTTCCTTTTTTCATATTTTAAGGACAAAGGTATAATCAAGTTAAAAAAATGGAGACCTCAGCATGTAATTTACTAAACTTAGTGCCACGCTTAAACACAAGACACTGAGTACGTTTTCTACTGTCATATTAACATCTGTATGGAATTCTTCCTCCTGTTTGTGGTTGGTTTGGTTTGTTTTTTTTTTTTTTTTTGCCTTATATTCTAAGAAGTCCAATTGAATTGTTGAATTTGCTGATGTACTCAGAAACTGCTGGTCCATATGTATGAGGTTTCTGCAAGAAAGAGCATTGTCATTGGATTCTTATTCATTCCAGTAGACAGTATTCAAGCCAATAGACACAATGAGCAATTTAGTGGAGCAAAGGATAGGTCTGATACCATGTCTCATTGGTTTTCCAGGTTAGATTTGAACAATTCTAGTGCTAAGACATACCAAACTAGATGAGAACAGGAGCTTGAGCCTGGCTATACCTTGTCATCATCACAGTTCATAAGATGGGTCCAGAGTCTTTGGAGTTGATTCCTTCCTCACATCTCCTTTCTGAATAGTGGAAAGAAACTTTGGGTCTCTTAACTGTCTCTTTGAGAAAGCTCAGTCATTTTCTAGGAAAGTGTAGTAAGAAAAAGGTATTCATGTGGTTTTGATTTATTGGGTAGTAGTTTTAACTGCTGTAGAAGTCTGATGGTTTGGTAGCCCTCAGCCAGACTAATTGCAGTATATCAGAGTCTTTACTCTGATATAAATAACTACCACTATATGCAAGTACAAATACAAGTATATAGTGGTACAAAGTATATATATTAACAAAGTATATAGTGGTAGCTATTATACCTTTATATATATATAATAACAATGTATAATAAATTTTGTAGTATTATACCTATATATATACATCTCATATCAATATTATTATATCAAAATATAATAAAAAATAGTTACCACTATTAAAAGAAAAAACAGTTAAAAAAAAAAACAAGTCAGCTTGTTTTTGGGCTAATATTTTTATTTGCCTGGTTTTTTTTTTTTTTTGGGGGGAGGGTGTTTGCTTTTCATCCCTCTAGTTGTACCAATTTCAGTAACTGGTTCTGAGAGCATCATTTCATAGCTCAGTTAGCCATGTTATCCATGTCATCCCTGTTTTATAAGCGTAGTGTATTTCTACACATTTTCTAATCATTCTGCATATTGCAGTTGTCTCTGTTATTCTGTCATTTTCCCCCAATCCTCCCCTCCCCTGAAGGTAAACTGTATATTTTTCATGTTGAATAACAAACACACAGAAACATTCGTCTGTCATAATTCTAGAACAAACCTCAAACTGTTTTCCAACACATTAAAAAAAGAAAAAAATGTGTGTGGAAGCAAGTGCAATTTAGGAATGCTTCAGAATAAGGTCCTTTATTTAGGACCTAATTTACAGTTTCTAAGGTAAAATCATTTCCAAATCATGGAAGGGGTTTTCTGGGATTTAATTCTTCTGTTTTATCAGCTGAGTTTTATGATAGCTGGTGAATAAAAAATACTTTTACCTGTCCAGTTAGTGGATTATGTTTCAACATTGTAACTTCCTCCAATGTAGATTAAGTTAAATGAAACCTTTTTTGTGATGTTAATTTTTTTTTTTTTGTTTAAGCATTAAGGTTGTAATAAGGTACTTGGAGCTAAAATACCTTTTTTTTTTTTTATAAATATGTATTATCTAGGCTATTCATGAGCAATTCAGATACCTCAGGAAGATTAACCCTATTAGAATACTTGAAGTAGCATAATTTTAACAAATGATCCATAGCAAATGTTGCAGTAACCAAATTTAAAATTTCCATCTACAAACCCCAGGTCATTCATTTATCTGAGGTATACAGATCTAATAGCTTTGAGGGTGTCTGTGAGAAGCTTTGTCTTGATTTCCCACTTGCTTATGAGCTACTGTTGTGAGAGCATTTATGTAGATAGTTTCACTTCAACATAGGGAGTAACAACAGCCTGCCATGTTGTATATTTCTCAGTGGCTTAGAATTTTTCACAGGTGATGTCTGGCTATGCAGAAAGCGATGTGAAATATTTTATATTCTCTACTTCTAACTGCCTTTTTTTTTACCGAAATTGGTAATGATGTTGGTATTATACCATTTAAAAAACAAACAAACAAAAACCCAACTGGTAAAGGGAAGCCATAGAATATAGAATTCTGACCATTGTTGTATGACCTGAGATTAAAAAGATCAATAATTCTGCCACAGAAAGGGTCTGCACCCAAGAATTCAGTGGGTGCTTCAACCTTAATGATCAGCTGGTTACATGAAGCATGATTATGTCCTTCCATATCTTACTGCTGAGAGGAGAGAATTAAAATTCACATGTGAATGTAACCTATGTATCTGAACAAAATGTTCATTCACATGCATTGTGATGATTTGGGACATTTAAGCTGTGAAGACAATTGCAGTAAGAGCTCAGTTGTTTCTACACTGAGTATGCATGAATATACAAAGGTGGGAATGGAGCATTTAACCAGTATGCAAGCTATCAAGCATCATTTTATCACCATATGCAGTGGTAATTCTTGTCCTTTCTTTAGCAGAAATTCTCCAAACTGGAAATATCCATTTGTGCTTTTCACAGAACTTGCGATGGTCTCTGAATCCAGTTGTCATCCTGCACCTCTTCAGATCAATAAAGCATGGGACTGCCTAAGGCGCAGTTTGCTTAAAAAAAAAAACCAAACAATAAAACTGTAGGTGTCTACAGCTCAGTTCTATCACTGCTGTAGGAACTGGTATGTAATGCGAAGAAAATGTTCTTGTTATAAGCTTTGCAAGAAAAATGTTTCTTGTGTTGGTCTAGCTCTGAGGTAGCCTTGCTAACATGATTATTTCTATCAGTCTGGTATGATTCCTTAGTAAATTTATTTACCAGCTGCTTTCCAGATGCATGTTGCTGGCTAAAACCTGACATTTCCAGCTGTCATATGCTTGATCACATTAGGTAAAGAAAACAGCAACACAAAAAAAAAAAAAGCCATTAAAATTCACCTAATCTTTTGTAGAACATTTTTCAGCATGCAGTCTTCTAGTGACTGAAATTTGAAATGCTTGAGGCATGCACAGGCAAATGGGATATGTTCCTTTGCATCTTAGTATATTGTGCAAGAGGTCATGATTCTTGGATAGACATTTTTTTATGTTTCTTCATTCCTCCACCCAAAACATACACTGCATTCATAAAAGAAAGAACAAAAAAACCCCACCCCAGTTGTTCTGAGTTTTGATATACTCTCTGCTTTGTTTCTTTGAAAAAACAGTTTTTGCCTTTTTCAGTAATTTATAAAGACAATTCATTTTTTGCCATAAGAATGAGGACAGAAGTCTGTACTAGAGAGGCTGGTCATGGAAAGTTGTCTGAAAACATTTTTTTGCCCCTTTGTCACCCCTACATCTAGCTGTTACTTCATGTCAGGGTAGTCTGTAACATCTGAGTGAAGACTGTACATTGATTAGAGAAAAAAGCAAACATATCTAAGAATTGCTGTATCTTATTATTCAGAGATCTGAAATAAATGGCACAAACCCCCCCCAAAACAGAACCCAGGAATGTGAGAAGAGCTGGCCAGATATTGCTTACAAAAATGGAAAGCAAATCTGTAGTCTTTTTCTAAATACTTTGGCTTTCATGACAAAATAATTTTAAGTGAATTTTGGAATTAACATACTATTTGTGCTGCTAATAATAAAAAAATAAAATAAAACAAAGAAACAGAACCCCTCCCCCAATCTCCTAGAATGAATGATGGCTCTGAAATTTTAGTTTTAGAATGGTTGCGGTGTAATAAAATAATACAAAAATATAAAAATTTAACATTGAAAAATCCTTTTGTGGCTGAAAAGTTTGATAAAGTTGTACAGTTTACTAATCTGTTCCACATTAATTATAATTTTGTTTGTTAGATTTCCTTCAATTATACAAAAGGGTGTTACACCTTTATTGTAATACTACAGTTTCATATCCAGCATGTCAGGGTGACACATCAGGATGACTCTAGTAGGTCAGTATGGAGGTCCATTATTCCCTTATTCTGTTTACATCAATGGCTGTAAGAAAATGGCTGAAGTATCTGTTACTTCTTCATACCTTTCCAGCCTTTTTTGGATATAGCACTTCAGTGCTGGATATAGTTTCCTTTTATTCTTTATCTGTAATAACTTTCTCCTATTCAAATATGTTCAGACTCTTTTAAATCTATTTATAACCTTTAGCTTTCTAAACATCCATTAGCAAGGAAGTTCAGAGCTCAACTATATGTTGGGTGGTCAGTCATATCTAGTTTTGAAGCTGTTTCCTATTAGTTTCAGCTGTTGCCTCCTGCTCCTTATTTTGGAAGACACAGTGAAGAATCAAATTTTATTGCCTTGACCTTGAAGATCACATTTTTATAGGTGCATGTTATTTCTCATCTCAGTTATGTCTTTCTGGAAAGAGACTGAAGTATTTTAACTGTATGTAGAGATTTCTCGCACAGAAATTATTCTTTTACCTTTGACCGCCTTAAGTTTCCCTTCTCCAAATAATTTTCAGTTCTACTGTATCATTTTTTGAGGAGGTAAACAGAGATGACTCACAGCATTGATATGGACAGATTTCTACCATAGCAAAATGAGTGCTGTGTTGTGTTTTTCTCCTGAAAGTTCCTAAC
Organism: Forpus xanthops; assembly: GCA_032466535.1. Lineage (NCBI taxonomy): Eukaryota > Metazoa > Chordata > Aves > Psittaciformes > Psittacidae > Forpus > Forpus xanthops. Next base: position 21,318 of record JASSUY010016829.1, read on the forward strand.
TTCTGTTTACTTTTCACAACAACTAATGATCGGTTAAGATTTTCTTTTCCCCCTTATGTACTTCTTTCTGTTTGTCTAGAGTGAATTTTATTTTATCTGTCATTTTATTGGCCACTCAGTATCTTGCATTGCATCATGAATTCCAAGTTAATTGCTGCCCTTCTAGGTTTTATTCTGCTGCTTCTATATGACCAGCTTCCTTTATTTCATATTTCAGGGTCATTTTCAAATGAGTAAATACTGAAATTATTTTTGTAATTATTTATTCAAAGGCCATGTTGTGAAGCTAGGCTATGGCCAAGTATGTTAATTAAAGGTATTAGTAGGGCTTTCTGTTGCAGCCATTGCTCATATAAGCTTTTGTATGCACTTGCCATGAGAGTTCTGAAGAATTCACTTAACATTAAAACATGGTACAAAGAATTAAATCACTTTGTGTGCATATTTTGAAAGGAAAATGTATATTCATAGGTTCATGAAGGGAAATGAATGTTTCTAGAAAATATAAATCTATTCAGAACATCTAATGAAATATCCTCTTTATGATAATGTGGTGGTGTGATTTGCATGGCTGCAATTTTACACTATCTATTGACTTTGGACACTGGGGTTTTCTTTATTGTGTGCATCTCCTGTGTCCACTGCTGCAATTTGCTTTAAGTTTTACTCGTCAACTAATCTGTAATGACCCAGATTTCTGCACAGGAATCTTCCTGAACTCTATAATCACTGCTTCTGTCTTCAGTCAAAAAGCCTAGTGGAGGCCTGGCTGTCCACTCTTGCCTGCAGATGTACTCACTGGTGTTCTGGAGGGGGTGAGTGGATAAACGGTTGCAAAACAGCACCACTGATTAATTAGTTGAAAGTGTGTGAAAGTAAGATATTGCTGTTTCATTTGTTTTTAAATTAAGATAAATCAACTCTATGACTAAATTTAACTATGTGAACACAGAAATCAGAAGCCACCTCTAGTATTTGAGATTAATTTCATTCAAGTATATTAGTATTATATGTATGCTTTTAAGACTAGAAAGCAATGCCCTAGAACTGTATTCAAGAGAGGGAAATTTGCTGGAATGTATTTTCTGTTTGGTGTATTTGTGTGACTATGGAGTTATCATCAAGCTCAACCCACTTTACAGTTTATCAGTGTATGGTGTTTCAACCAGAACAGGTCCTTTTTGCTATTCTTGTAATTACAGATGATGTGAGTATACCCAGATTATCTTGCTGCATCTGTCCACATGTTCATAGATGCAGCTACAAGATATGACCAGATAAGGAACTCTATTATTCATGTATTTCCATAGCTTGTACAACAAGCAACACCTGAGTTACTTGGCTTTGAGCTACAAATCTAGTTTTGGTTTGCCTAGAAAGAACAAATCAAGTTTACTGTGCTGATGTGTCAGTAATCTAGTTTGTGCTTTGTGTTCCCAACTCTTACTTGGAGTCTTATTTAAGACTTACAAAATATCTTTTAAAAAAAAAAAACAAAAAAAAACAAAAAACAAAACAAACAAAAAAAAATAAAAAAAAAAACAAAAACCCCTCAAATACTTTATAAAAAGTCAGAGCAACCTTATAATCTCTTAATACACTCATTTATTCTTCTTATATTCAGTTTCTTAACTCAGTGTATCTTTGCATTCACAAGCCAGAATATGTCTAGAAGAGGGTAACTTAAAGTATGTATCAGGAAATCCAATAGCAGTTAGTGAATTGGATGAGAATCTTATTTTCTCCCATAATGTACAAGAAGTAATGGCTGGAAAATTGTTTTTCTCATACATTGAACCTCAGGTAATGACAAATGGTGAAGTTCTACTATAGACCAAAAACTATGTGGAATAATAACTGGATTAGTTTACAACTTTTGTACTTGCTATTAATTTCAGAAGTGTCTAGTTTGATTGTGCTATTTTAAATTTTGACTTCCTGAACAATCTTTAAGCGTGCACTTGAGCTTGGAGCGGAATTTATAAAAGGGCGATACTGGAATGAAGTTTTCATGTAGTTGTCGTGGTTCCCAAATGCCTCAGTGCTCTATAAACTTCTTGTATATATTGCACATAACCTGACCTTACTTTATCAGTTACTGAGAACAAGAAAATTTGGAATAAGCTGAAGATGATGACAAAATGTCTGGGACAGGTCTGAGGCTGAAATTGGAGCAAGTGGTTTATTTGGCACTTGACCACACATTTGAATTACCACTTCAAGTGTTTTCACCTGCAGAATAAACAAAATATGTCTTCTGTGAAAACAGATAGATCTCCCTCAGCAAAGTAAATGGACTAAGCCACATCTTTCAGGAAGCACCCAACTTTAATTGAAAATTTTCACTGAAAGGAAAATCCAGTGGTTTTATCTTGGTTTAAAATATATGTCTTAGTTCTGTTGTTTATTAGAATTGTCTTGCTATTGAGACTGGGGTTATCCTCATGTCTTTTTGTATTAAACTGAAGAGTAAATTTTTGTTTTCTTCGTAAGACAGTTCACTGCTATGACATCTTTTTGGGACAGAGGATGGGGAAAATGATAAAATAAAAAACCTCAGAATAACATAGTATGTAAACATTGGCTATTTCATCCTTGTTCACAGAAACAATGATGTTAGAAATAGGGTAGATATAAAACATGTGGATACAGTTGTGTATGTTTAAAATTTGTGGGTGATTTCTTTTGTGTCTCAATTCTAGTCCTGCTGTTCACATGTGGTACATAGAGCTTCACCCAAAAACAATCATGTGGATCTTAATGCCTATGGAAATCTGGTTTGTGAGATTGGTATCCTGATTTGCATGTGAAAACCTAGTGATTACTATCAGAATGCTGCAATCAGAGATGCAAGTTGGGAGTTCCACTGTCTGTCCTATATAATTTCAACTTAGAATATGAAGGTGCTATATACATATGTACTTCTTGTGCATAGATTATAAATAAATACGGAAATTATTTGTTCGAATTGTTAAAAACTTGATTTAACAAACACACAGGCAGGTTCTGAGAAAGGAAACTCAGCTCAGGATTGGTTCATAATTTTAATGATAGATATTTTTTATTAAGTGTGTGATGTGTCATTAAATAATACTGTGTAGATTGGAGAAATAGATGAGGAGGTGGGTTCCTATAATTTAGGAAAGAGTCTTGACTTTTACTGACAGGTGATACAGAGCAGCACTGTTCTGGTAACATTATAGACAGTCTGGTTTGTTTTTTTTAATTTACTCATCTGTTAAATTTCCATTTGATGAATACTGCCTGCAATACAGATATATTTTCCAGGGAAAAAAAAAAAATACTTGTAGATGTCTTCAGTTGCCTATAAATTCTGACAGTGTTTTCCAGTCTCAATGGTTCTTCCTCCCACCTGCACCCACACTGAATCAAAACTATAATCTGATTGTCTTTCTAATACTTTAGAAACAGAAAGTTGTTTTATTAATGTCCTTTGTTATGGTATTGGAAACGTTTCCTTAATTTCAGATCAATTTTCATAAAAATAATCCTTGCCCTTCAAAGAATTCTTAGAAGCGAAGTGGACTGTTTGTGTTAGTATGTGTGCGTGTTCTGAATGCATTCTGAATATATTCTGAATACATGTATTTTTCTAATACATTTTTGAATCTAATCTTCTTTCTAGAAAAAAATAAACTTTCATAAGACTGAAATTCTTTTCACTTGTAGCTTCATTATCAACATCAAATTCTTAATGTGCTGGTAATGCTTGTTATTACTGTTGTTAACAATTAAGATAGGACTTCAGTGCTGTCACTACACCATTTTCAATTAGCATTACTTCTGTTTTCGTTTATAGAGTATACACCTGGGTTGTTGTCGTGGTTTAAGGCCTTCATGCAGTTCTGCTCACTCACTCCTTCCTCTTTACTCCCCAGTCCCAGGGGGATGGGAAGGAGAATCGAAAGAATGCAACTCCCACAGGTTGAGATAAGAACAGTTTAGTAGCTAAGGTATAACACAAATCACTACTGCTGCCACCAATAATAATAATGGCAAGGCAAATACAAGGAAAGAATACAACAGCTCACTAATATCCACCCAGCCCAACCAAGCAGTGCCCCCCATAACCTGATACCAAGCCAAACATAACCTGATACCAAGCCCGACCACACAGTGCACCCTGCTCCACCCTTCCGGGTCTCTGCTCTCCGTTTCATATCCTGGGCATGATGTGCTGTGGTATAGAATACCTCTTTGGTCGGTTTAGGTCACGTGTCCTGTCTCTGCTTCCTCCCAGCTTCCCCTCCTCCTTGGCAGAGCACGAAACTCAGAAAGTCCTTGGCCAGCCTAAACATTCTAAACTATAACTATAAACACTGGTGTTATCAGCACTGTTCCCAAGCCAAAAATCAAAAACACAGTGCTGCACCAGCTACTACGAAGAAGAGGAAAATGACTGCTCCTGCTGAACCCATGACAACTGTGTTTGTTTTCAGATCAGACTTTCTAAAATCTGTGAAAGAAGTCTAAAAAGAGCTGAAAGAAATGTTCAGACTAAATGACTATTGAATACTTATATTTTAAATGTTTGATATTTTTTATTGTCTGCTATTTTTTAATGCATTTTCACAGCTTAACTTTCTTCTTCAGGGTTTGCTACAGTATTATCTTGGGCTCAGCAGTAGAAGTAATTTTTCTCCTTCTTAGTAGCTGGTGCAGTTCTATGGTTTTGACTTTCAGCCTGGGAACAGCGCTGATAACACCAGCAGTTGTTTTTAGTTGCTGCTTAGTAATGTTTACTCTGACCAATGACTTTCTGAATCTCATGTTCTGCCAAGGAGGAGAGAAAGACAGGAAGAAGCAGAGACAGGATGCCTGACTCAAACTACTCAAAGGGGTATTCCATACCATGACATGTCATGCCCACTATATAAACGGGTGGCAGTTACCCAGAAGGGGTAGATCACTGCTCAGGTTGGGCTGGGTTTCAGGCTGTGGGTGGTGAGCAGTTGCATTCTCTTCCCTTGTTATTTCCCTCATCATTATTATTACTGGTGGTAGCAGTAGTGGTTTTGTGTTTGGCTGGGCTTAAACCATGGTAGCTATGTATTTATAATCAGATTATGTTCTTTTTTGCTTCGGCGTATATGACTCTAAGTGAAGTCATTAGGGTTATGTGAGACTTGCGAAGATAATATTCAGGCTATTACTCTTTAGTCTCACATGGAAGGCTAGCTAATATTTAAGACTGGCGTTATGCTTATTGCTGCAGGTTCCGAAGGTATTTTATTCTAGTTGCTTTTTTGTTTTCTCTCTTGTTTACTTTTTTCCTTTGTAAGAGGATTTTTTTTTCTGAATTTCAAAGATGTTCAGGAGTAGGTTTCGTTTTTTCTGTGGATATATTCATTTGCAACATTAATTCTTATTCATGTAATGAAGTAAGTCAAAAGTTTGAGGAATTTTTCAAAGGGAATATGTGAAGTTAGGTTGAAATATAGGAAGAATGTTTCTAGATAGTCTTTCTGCAGTGTAGCCTGCAAAGTGCAAGGTTAGAGATGCATTATTTGTGTTGCTTGCTCTGGAAGGAAGGCAAATGAATCTAAACACAGAGCTCAAAAAAAAGTGTGTAACCACACATTGAAATAATACAAGTTTGTTTGACAAGGTAACTAGTCAGAGCAAGTAATTTGGGAAACCACCACAGCAGTCTTGTTTAATAAATGAAGCTGAAAAGTTCTCTGAGAAAGCAGTATTGAACTCTACCAAATACTTTTCGCAGCTGATTGTTGCTCCATAGTAGATTCCTTGTAGAAATAGAATGGGAGGAAAGCACTGTTTTAAGTTTAAAAACAAACCAAAATCCACAGTGACATCTATCAACTATTAAAGATATCTATTTAAGTGTTCAAGAACAAAAAGGCAGTATACGTAATCGTTTGGCATAATTCAAACTTAGAAAAATGGAATCCCTTTCAAAAGCTGTATTACTTTCCAGTTTTTATTTTGGCTCTAATTCAATGATGTCATGTCCTTATACACCTTAAAGAAACCTTTCTCAAACTGATCTGCAAGAAGATATGAACAATACATGCCACTTCCGTTATGATAGGCTATGATTGGATTTGCTTGTGTAATGCTATTAAGAGTACATGTTTTCACTAAGTCTGTAAAGAACACATCAGTAATTGTTCAAAAAGTTTCCTCACTTCTATAAAGTATTTTCTGTAGAGGGAAGTCGAAATCCATCATCAGATTTGTAATTAAACTCTTGAAATTATTTTGCTCTTTATGTAAAGAACTGTTTGCTGTAATTCCTGAACTGCTGCTATAGATGACTGTGTTGTGAAAACTGAGTTTTGAATACTGCTTCTTCCCTTCTCTGATTAAATCTTGTAATTTCTCTTCTTTGAATCCTAGAATATTTGTCAGGTCTTTTTCAGCAAACACAGTACTATGTTTTAGCATTCAACAAAATGCTTTCCATTTGTGGAAACCCTTATGGGAAGTTTAATTCAGCTATGCTTACACACTGTTGAAATGTTCAGAGCCACTAGTGCATGAAATGTTTTCCAGTATCACTGAAAAAAGCAGGTTTTATCATTGCAATATCAAACAAACCTCTATGCTTTTGAGTTCAGGTGTAATAGCCAAATTTTTGTGATTTATTTTACAGTAGCACAGGTTCCAGATGAAGTAGTCTTCCTTATCTCCACAGAAGTTTTTCTTAAATATAAACCATTATATTTTACATCATATTTTATACTATATCTTTTCCATTATATTTTCATGAAAATTAATCAGTTTGAAAATGGACTTTTCATCAGCTCGTCTTTTATCTATTTTACTTTGTAGTGATGACCATAAATCACAGTTAATTCTAATCCAATACTTCTAATTCATCCCCTTTTTTTGTTTGTAATTAGCATGGTTTTATTATTGTGATAAAGCTGTGAAATACATAATTGTATTTTCCCAAAGAAGTAGATGTATGCTATCAGCTTAGTATCTTAAGGTAAGAGACCTTTTTTTTTTTTTTTACTTTGAAAAAGTCTGTTTTGCTATTTTTTTAAATGAGTTTTCTGTTGTGAAAAAATTACTTTAATGTTATTCATTAGTTATATAGGCTTCTGTGATGGGAAGGGGAAAAGAAAATAGGATACCTGAGACCTAAAAGTAACCTATCCAAAATAACTTTTTCCCTGAATAATGTTTCATTATCTTGGTCTGACCTATATAGGTTAGAAACAGGAGCCACGTCCTAATGGAAAAAGAAACATTCTGATTTTTTCTAATGATATGAAAGTATTGGATTTTATAGGATATCTGTTTCAAACTTCCTGAAAGATTTGGGTGAGTGAATAGAGGTGTGCTTGCGTTAAGAACTTTCATCCTGCCGTACAGGCATTTAATCCTGACGCTGGTGATGCATTAGAATTACTTTATATTACCTTAAGGCATGTCAAATTTGTTAATATTACAGCATTGCTATTGCTAAGTTTAGAAAGATGAGACACTAAATAATAAATATTGCATTACTGGTCAGTATATTTATTTTTTCTGATAGTTTGTTGAGGAGCCAAGCTACTGTAAGTTTTATTTCATAAGTTCACACAGAAATGAAGCAGGCAGATAAACTTGCATTTTAACGTGGTTTCAGAATACCTCATTATAAAGTTCAATGTTGAAACAAAGGAAGATCCTGTACAAACTCTGATAAACTGGTAAGCTTTTATTCTTAAGCAGAAAGAAGTTCATAGAAAGAGGCTTTCTGAATCTTACAGGATCTTGTGATTCTGCAAAGTAGTGTCTTTCATGTGGGCTATTTTCTGAATCCATCATTGAGTGAATAATGAAGCTTTTACACAGAGATATACTGTGACCATAATAGTCACTTAGGATTATATTTTTTTTCCCTCATTTTACAACCTGGTAAGGGATAACAGCTTTGCCACCCACTCTGTAGCAGTTCTTGATGTTTTCTCTTTTCATTTATGAAGCAACATGAGGACTATTGAGAAAACAGGCTTCAGAAATTCAAAGCACCTTTTTCAATAATCTGTTGGAGGAATGTGTGGGCATGCGTGCACCAAAGTGTAATGTTTTTACAAAAGGCTTCAAAAGATTCCAGTTAGATAGCTTCCCATATTTTTGCTTTTGTTTTTGTTTTTTTTTCCTCTCATTTTCTATTATTTTAGGTCAGTCTACTATCATTTCCCATATGATCTTTTTCAGTGCCTTGGGACTGTTTCTTTACAATTGCCTTTGAATCCCTACTTCTGAATATTTTCCTGAAGTACTGCATCTTCTGAAAAACCTGCATCTTTACCCCCTCCTCTCAGATAATTCAGTTCTCTGAAGCCTTTCAGTATAATAGAACTTTAATAGCTTATAAGTTTTGTGCTTCTACATTATGTGGATTCTGGTATTAGGAGTCTGATGCCCAGTCTCTGATTGTAACACCTTCTTGTATGTACAATTTTTGAATTGCTTGCAATCTGATTTTCTGTTGTTTCCTTACTATGTCATGTTTATTAGTAAAAATAGCATCTTTTTCTTTAAGGCTACAAGTGAAATGATGGGATAATCACTGAGGCTAATGATTCATCTGAAAGTGTTTATTGTAGAATATCAATCTCTGGAAAAAAAAATAAACTACTTACTTGTTCTTCACATACTTTGTCATATGAGTTTTCGAAGGATTCTTCTCCTCTGTGATTTATCACTAACCACATTATGGAGAAACTGAATATGATATGTGCAAAAGATATAGAAGAACATTCAAAACAATTTAAGAAAAATCTAAGATCAAGTTAGTGAAATAAAATTATTACATCACAGATGTGAGGGAATGAAAGTGAAGAAAGGATGTTTTAGGACAAAATATTCAACAGTTTGGTGCACTGGCACTAAACTAATTTCTGGTTTTTTTTGGTTTTGTGTTTTGGTTTTGGTTTATTGTTTGTTGGGTTTGGTTCTGTTAGTTTGTTGGGGTTTTTTTTGGTTTTTTTTTTTTTTTTATTAGCTGACATTTAAATCTTTGTAGAGGTTAAGCTTTTGCACTCTTACTGTTTGGAGTGGGGAACAGTTATCAGAGGCACAGTGCTCATCTTCTTCATTCACAAAGTGTAAAACAATTCCTATATTTTTCATTCAAAGGAATGAGAAATAGAAGACCATAGCTTTATCGCTGGTAAGGGAAGATGGCAGTATATTTTCACTCCAGAGAAGATGACTCATATTATTTGTATCCAATAAAGGATTAAGGTTCTGTTCAAGCTTGGCAGTTTAAAACATTAATTTTACTTACAGTCTTACTCTACTCTGTCACTGGCTAAATAACATTCATTCCTGGTCACAGAAGATGAAGGAGTGAGATAGGACAAAAGTGGCAATGGACAATGAAAGTTTCTTCCAGCTGCTCTTACTGAAGGCTGAGCAAACGCATCGCAGGCCTACCAAAGCACCAGTGTTGTCATGCACTCCTCTAAGTATTAAAAAAGCCCTAGCCCTTCTTCTTGACGACAGTTTAAACTGAAAGGAATTTATTCATCATGCAGAATTTGTCTATTCTTTCTGGCTTTTCTTAAATACTGAGAAAATATTAGTGGGTAAAAGATTTAATGTGAATAGTCTTAGTCCTTTAAACATGGCCTAAATTTTTATTCACATAAGTCTTCCAGTCCCTGTAAGATAATGAATGTTGATTTTTCATTTTGGCTTTTTATTTGAAAATGATTATTCAGTCTTTTCTTTTCTTTTGGTTTTCTGGTTTTTAAGTGTTTCGTTTGGAGGGGATTAATGACTGAATGTTCAGGCCACTTTGTCTTACCCCAGTCTGAGCCACTGTACAATAGAAATCAGATTTAATTACTTCATTTTGAAAGTGAATAAATTTCTGAAACAACAGTCGAAAAAATTTGTCACTAAAATGTATTTCTTAATAGCTCAGAGTGGAGGCTTTGTTGAAAGTGAAATAGATGAAACAGGTAGTCTCTTCAAATTTACTAGGAAATAATTATTTCTGAATATTAAGTAGTTGAATTGACAGGTTCTGCCCCAGAGTTCTCTCTTCAATCCCTTTATGCAAAAGGAGTGCTCAAAAATGGTGCAATAAGTTACAAAAATCTTTTACTGCAGAATAAATAACAGCAGCATTACCATATTGGATTTATATGCATAATTTTCATTGACTTTTGGTGAATAGAATGGTAAAATTGCAGTAAGCGGCAGTGAGAATCAGTGTTGCTACAGCAACTATTTTCTTGTGAAAATAACAATTCTAGAAAGTTGAAGAAGTCAAAAGCAGATTTGTCAGGTAATTATTGCAAAATAGAGACATAGTAATGCAGTGTAATTTATCCTAAAGTTTCAGAATAGTAAGATTGTCATGAAAATAATAATCTGTGCCGATGATAACGTTTTGCATCCCTTGCCCTTAGGATGCTGCCTTTTTGTTGGAAAATGCTTGAAGCGTATTAAAGTGAGTTGGAATGCATCACTTCCCACTGGGTGCCTGTGGGTGTGTACAGGCATGCTGTGATGGAAAATATTTGGAAGCAGTGATGGAAAATATTTGGAAACAGTAGATGAAAGTAATTGCGGGTTACTTCTAACTTTTGTCTTTCCATGCATATTTGTATGCAGGCTTCCTATGTTTGTCTTTTATTTTAGTGCTACTTACTGTCAAGAATATTGTTTAGTACTCTCTAGGAGTTAATCTTTAATTGAATTATAGATTTTTAAGTATGATTATATGTATATACTTTCTACACACATGCATACATAAATTTATATACCCAGTTAAGCGTATTTATACAAGCATCCTTTTAGACACAGAGAAATACATGTATACCTGCATACAGACACTTACAGAATTATGTTTTAGAATGCAACAGGAAAAAAAATAAGCCTGCTAAATGTATGCAAAGATATAGATGCTTCCACTTTTTCCTCTTGCAAAATGTCTGGACCTTTGAAAACTGGAGTATAAACCTCTACTTCAATCAGGTTACAACTTATTTAAGCCTGGGAATAAAGTGCTTGGAGAAGAGCAAGCATTTTAATATTCCTCACAGTTGTTAATCAAAATAGAGAAATTAACAGTACTTGTTATAACAGTTCTTGAAATAAGTATGGTATATATTTGTAAATAATTGTAGAGGTGCGTGGAGCTTTCTAAATCATTTAGGACTGTGTTCTTATATAATAGAAAACCAGCCTAATCTCTTTTCAGGTCAGTATTTCAGTGAAACTTGAGGGCATTTTAGTCAGGGAAGTATTTTTGATCTCTGCAGTAGAACAAGGTTTTCTTTCTTTTCAAGTAACAAAATGTTATAGTGTATCAAATGAGCAGCTATCTGTGAAAATGTAATCTTTTACACAGAAATATTGTTGCTTAAATAGATAATTTGGGATTTCTACAGCTTTTTACTCATGAAAACATTGTTTGGCTCTTACTGAGCAATGTAAGTCCGGCAAATAGAATCAAAGAAGCACCAAGAAAAAGTTCCCTGAAACACATCTTGAAGTGTGAGTGATTTGGGGTTTGCTAAGGAAAAAGTAATTATAAGCCAAGACAGTCTTGTTTATTCACATTATGTTGGATCTGACTGATATGGAGCTATTTTTCCCCATATCAGCACTTTTTTTTATTCTTCTTTTTTATTGCCGATTCAAATTTTTATAAAAATCTGAATTTAGTAGGTGCAAAGCAGTGCAGAGATTTGCTCTTAGGTAGGCAATGTTTAGTTTATAAACTATTTTGCTTATGATCATGGTTCAAAACAATTTTTGACATCATATGCAAATCCCAATCTGGTCTCTAGTCATTGAGGATATTATCTGGATTTGCAATGATACACTGACAAATATGGCTCTTTCTAAGTGCTGTTGGCATGTTTTGACAGACTTAATCCTGATCTCATCTAGTATGTTTCATGCTGTTGACAAGGAAACTATTCCTTTCTATTCATGTACCTGTAACATAAATTTGAAATGTTCTTATTACAAATTCCCATTTTGAATGTGCCCAAAGATAAGCATGGCATCACTATCTGAAATTTCAGACTTTAGGGAGAAGAAAAGCAAAGAGTTTCTTTTAATTGCAGTACTAAATGCTTAAGAAAATGTAAACAGAAGTTATGTCCCCACTTTTCATCTCTGACCTCTGCTTGCCTAAATCAATGTGAGGTTATATTCAGTCATATAAAATTGTCTCATATTGTGAGCAATTAGAGAGGATCGGCTTTCTGTGTACAGTGCTTTTTTACTCTTTACCTATTATAACTCACGGTTAGAGGAGATGAGGGTGTTATGAGGAGTTTACTCTGTTCTTTCTCAAATGTTTGTTAGGACCTGCGAGTCAAGGTCATGAACTCAAAGTAATAATTTCATAGACTCAATAAGGTATCTCTCAGCTTGCTTCATATATAATTATATGAAGACTCATTTAAGACTTCATGACAGTGCATGCAGGGCCAATTTTGGAAGTACTTTTGCATTTCATGTTACCAGATATCACTAGGATAATCATACTTTAGTGTGGACTTTATCTGCTACTGGTCTTGTTAAGTAGTGTGTTTTGCTGCATAAACATACTCCTAATCTTCTTGTTTTATCTTTAGAATTTTCTCAACAAAATTATCCTTCCTTGCGAAAACATTTTCAAAAGTTTTGTTAGGTTGCCCATCTCTCATTGAAATGGAAGAAGGGTTGCATTCTGGCTGTTTCTAGCTGCATGGTACTTTTCAGACACTTGGCGCATGCTTATTAATTCAGGATATCAAGTGCTTTGCTTTGGAGAAAAAAATATGGATAAGAGTAAATATGCCTTGATGGAGTTAATAGAATAAAAGAGTTATACCTGTTTGATTCATGGTTTTGTTTGAATTTTTTTTTTTTTTTAGAAATATATTCCAACATAATTTACTGTGAAATTCTTCATAGTTTATCAACTACTGAGATTCTTATATGTTTTTTTTTTTAGTGAAATCCATAAATTATTACTTATAAAGTAACGGATAAAGCTGATTTGTTAATTGGAGGAATTCTTCCCCAGAACAATGGAGGAAGAAGCATGATTGCTGAGCTTACAGCCTGTAAAAGGCCTCTCTCGGCAAGTTGGGAACAATTTTTCCTTTAAATTTAAATTTATATTTTTTATTTTTTTTTTTTTACTTCCTTTGACTAACCCATATGTAGACTTTCATACTTGTGAATACATTTCTTAGAAATTTTTTGCAGGCTGTTCATAATAGAGTTGCTGTATTTTCAGGCTGGAGTTAATCATGTCTAGCAGAAGGATACAGATCCTGCAGCCATAAGAGCCAGGTGCTCATTTTGTCTGAGGCTGCAGAAAGCTGTGCAGGAGATGTGCTTTTTGATCCTTATTCTTTTCTAATGTGAAATGGTGTGATTATTCATCATTTTTAAACACCAGGTTATAAGTGTAGGTACAAAAAGTGATATTGGTTGTTTGGAATGAGATTTCTGTGAGTGCATGATGTGTTTTGGAATATGTCAGGGTGACCTGTGAGTGGATACCTTGTGTCCCATGATTGGCTTTAGACTGTTTTACTATCTCTGCTCTGCAGATTGTGCCCTTGAACAGGATTTTACAGGAGGAGAGATAATGCCAGGTGCCATACCTTGTATCTGACATCACAACCTCTTGCACTGGGTCTAGTTGAGGCAGTACGGAAACAGTCTTGCCACTCCACAAATATGTGTTTGCTTTTCAGGGTGGGAACCAGCAAATGAAGGCTGATAATACCTGCCTCATCAGACTTGCTCTTCCCCTTTATTGGGAAATGAAAATAAGGTAGATGGGCACCTCATAAGTCAGAGAAGGTCATTCTGTCTCCAACTGTTGTCTTTGTCTTGTTTGGATAACCACAGATCGATGTGAAGTATTTAGATTGATTTGCAATTCTGTTAGTAGTTTAGAAAATACAACTTTGATCAAAAATAAGGGGAAGATGAAAGTGAATGAAAATTTTTATGAGTCTTCAGAATCTGATATTTTGATATAAAGCCATTCCAGTCTGTTAAATAGGTGCACAAAATTAGTGACATCTTATGCCTCAAATTCTGCACACTAAGAAATAAGTGTATTGGGGAGGCACAGAATAAGAAATGATGAGCAACTAATGATAACTGTATAATAGTATGAACCTTTTGCTCTCCTATGCAGACAAACTGTAAGTCCAGTAGACTTTGCATTATCTATTTAATATTTCATTTCTCTGTTTACTACTGTACCTAAATTGATGCAGTGAGAGTAAGAATTTAACTTTATCCATCGCATGTATTGATTCCTTAAATGGAGAAAATGTATCTGAAGACCTTGTAATTATGCTTTATTCAAGTCACTATAGGAATTTGTATTCCAGTCCATTCTCACAGAGTGCAGAAAAAAGATAGCTATAGACTGTTGATCACAGTGTGAAGTGAATAATAGCCTTACCAAATATTCCAGTAATGATTTAAAATGCACTTCAGTGTATCATCCTTTCTGTTTGCTAATGAAAATATTGCGGAGTCACAAAAAAAGGGATTCTGAGGTTTTATCCCCCCTTGTTCATCTTTGTGTTTGTTCTTATAGTATGTGACAAGATCACAGCTATGCAGCCATCCAGAGCTGGATCTGATTGTCTGCCTCGGGTATGCAAGCTAATTCAGGACAAAAGGACTTTGGTAATTTTTTTTTGCAGTTGGTAGACTTTCTTAAAGGTGATAAGTATAAAAACCTGCCATGTAAAGACATGCAGGAATTATTTGTTTAAAAGAATAAATTTGGATTGGGGTTCCTGTTGATGAAGTGGGAGGTATTTTATTGTGATAATGAAGCATCCCAAATCCCATTTTTATATTATATTGATACACCATGGTATTCCTCCTGGGATCCAAAGCAGTCAGTTATCATTGCCCATAGTTTGATTGACAAAAACATAACATTTAACCAAAATAAATCTGGTATAACCTTCAGCTGATAAACAAGGCTGCTCAGTTTATACTTGGAGATGTAGATAATATTCATCCGTAAAAAATGCCCTGAAAATACAGGTAATGAGCAATATTTGTGTCATTTGAATTTTGGCTGCTGAAAAAAAAAAGTATTATCTCACTTATATTAATCATTAATGCAGTTATTTCCTCTGTTAAGAATGACATTAACTCATATACTTGTAACAAATGCTTAAAAATGTTTTACCTGTAGAGCACTTCTTTATTAGCAGGAGAAAAAGAAAAAGATCTGCTTTTATTTAGTTGAACATCATAATTGTGATGACAGGGCCATTGCTGTTAACTTTTGGTGGAGCTTTAGTACAATTATGCTGCAGGAGAGCTAGGTGAATTCTTTTTATATTCTGGAATATGTACTCTGGAGAATAACTTGGTAGAACCAATGTGTTGGTACCTTAGTTTTAATAAGAATCTCTCTGCTTTACTTGAGCAATTAGGGTATGTTCCAAGATGAACTGTGGTAATGCAAAGATATATCTGGTTGGAAAATTAATGTTACAGAATCATAGAATCATAGAATAGGGTTGGAAAGGACCTTAAGACCATCTAGTTCCAACTCCCCTGTCATGGGCAGGGATACCCAAGGCTCTGTCAGCCTGGCCATGGACACCGCCAGCGATGGAGCATTCACAACGTCCCTAGGCGACCCATTCCAGTTCCTCACCACCCTTACAGTAAAGAATTTCTTCCTCAGATCCAATCTAAACTTCCTCTGTGTAAGTTTTAACCCATTACCCCATGTCCTATTACTGCAGTTCCTAATGAAGCATCCCTCCCCAGCATCATTATAGGCCCCCTTCAGATACTGGAAGGCTGCTTTGAGGTCTCCACACAGCCTTCTCTTCTCCAGGCTGAACAGCCCCAACTCTCTCAGCCTGTCTTCATAAGGGAGGTATATGTTAAGGAGTAATGGTCAGTATTTTTCTTTTGCACCAAAAGCCATGTCTTGATCTTGTTCTAATTCTTTATTTTTTGTAATTATTCTCATTTTAATGGCAGAAGCGAAACTTAATGTATGTGAACGATGTCAGTATAGGAAAAGCTGTAAATGTTTTTGGTTATAGGCTAATAATTTTGATAAATTGAAAGGACAATCCATGAAAATAGAAAAATAATATAATTGGTGTAGGTAGTGCTGAAAAGTGAAGTGGTTCTGTATATTTGGTGTCTGACTCCACTAAATCAGTTAATAATGTGATAGTTGGAGAGTGAAGAAAGTAAAGGAATTTTACTTTCTTCTTATCATGTCAATAAAGATGTACTAACATAACTCCAGTTTGCATTTAGCTAGAAGGTTTTGTCCAAATTTTATCCCCTTTTTTAAAGAAAAATTTGGCAAGCTGAACAGAAGCAGCAAAACAACAGGTGATTTAAATAAAATAATACATAAGGAGACATGAGTGGGTTACACTTGTTTTGATTTATATAGATTTCATAGACTATCAGCAGATATTTAAAAATGCAGAACAGTGTGGTAAAGTGATTGGATATGAGAATGAAATTCTTTACTGTAAGGGTAGTGAGGCACTGAAATGGGTCACCCAGGGAAGTTGTGAATGCTCCATCGCTGGCAGTGTTCAAGGCTGGGTTGGACATAGCCTTGGGTGGCATGGTTTAGTGGGAGGTGTCCCTGTCCATGGCAGGAGTGTTGGAACTAGATGACCTTAAGGTCCTTTCCAACCCTAACTATTCTATGATTCTAAAATTCTCTGAGGAGTTTGTGTGTGGGAGGGGAAGAAATTGTCTGTTCACATTAGCTCAGAGGTTTGGATATTAAGGAGAAGATTCACCATTAAAAGAAAAAATAAAGAATAAAGATTTTCTTCTGTTTGAGATTGATGTGCTTGGTTGCTCACGATCCTTTTCTAGTACTAAAAATGTATAGAGGGACATATTTCTGGTGATTAGTCACAGATTCCTTTTCTTGCCTTTAATCTCTCTCATGGTACTATTTTCTCTTTTTCAGTGACAAAATGTTCATTAGTTACTTTTTGTCAGCATTACATAATTCTAATGTTAGTGTTACCATCAATCCAAGCTTCCTGAAATGCAGTGGCACTGGTATATGATTTTAGGGTTAGTTTGGGGTTTTATCGTTCATTTTGTGATAAGCAGTGATATTTTTGGATAGGTGAAAAAATAATTAGCATAAAAATAGTGCAACCATAATTAGTCAAGTAAGAAACATAACTACAAAAGATCAATATGTTTTAAATGATGTTATACTTAATTCATAAAATCATTGTTACAGTAAAGATTGGTGTATTTATCTGCCATTTTCATTTATACTGCTGTACAAGACACTATATATAGTATAGGATTTCTTAAGCAGATTATAAAATAATAATTCTATTGGTAAATCAGTCAGACCTCCAGAGGGAAGAATCTGCCAGTTCATAATAATTTATAATCAATTGATGATTTTCAGTGAAGCAGTTTAAGGGAATAATTTTTACCAGCTAACATATTACAGGACACCATAGTTGCATCCACTATAAGTCGCAAATAAAATAGTCAAACCTACCCTGCAAAAACTAATAAACAGTAATCATCTACAAAAGAGCAACTAAGGAACAAATGTTAGGGCTCAACCAAAAAGTCCATGTGATGTGCTACATGAGTAGTGATTCATGAAAATTTAAAGGAATTCTCAATAGGATCTGAAACACGACAGCTACCTCAAAGACTCAAAACTTTTTTTGTGAGGTGGATTGGATGTATTTCTCACTGTGAGTATCATATGTACCTGAGATGTGGACTTCAGCACAGAGAAAATAAAATTAAATTAGCTTTGACAATAATTTATAAAACTCTAATATAAATTGTCTGTGTGCCTTTTGTAATTGACTTGGTCAGTTGAGAATGCAGACTGTAAAAGGCTAGCCAGGAATGTTTCAAGATATAATATCTATATATATATAGATATATACACACACACACTTTTATGCAGAAGGCCCTTAACTGTGAGCATATTTCTGTCAGGAACTTCTTTAGCTTCTAGATGAGATTAAAATAGGGAGATTGATTCACCTCAAAAGCAATCTGGGGAGATGTGAATTAAATCTTCAGAACCAGAAAGTAGAAGTTTTACTGGTTGAACTACATCTGGCATCGTAACTTTCTTTACTGATAATAAAATGTGTGCTCCATAACAACCTTCAAGCCCTTGAACAACATAAAAAGCTCCAACAGCTGGGCAGTGGCTATACAGCATACATCTCTCAGTGCTAGTGTGACTCCTAGTCGCTGTGGTCTGGTCAATCTTTGTAAGTGTCAGGTAAGTCTCCAGTTTCCTGGTTGTTCAGTGGTTACAGCTGGAGATGTGAAAAACGCCAGTTACAGCCTACTGGAAAGAGAGGAGCTTCTGATGCCTTACAAGTTTCTTGGAGGCCTTATTTTCACATGGATTTTGGTGTTTTACAGTGGCATCACTGTCAGTGGAGGCTTGTTTATTTTGAGTAAAAGGATGCCTTTTGCTAGACAGGTCACAGGTGTGACCTGAGCTCAGTAGCAAGTAGCATAAAGCTTTTATTTCTTGCTTGATCCCACACCAGCATTGTCTAAGGATTGCAGGTTCACATTTGTTACATATATGCCCTTGAAAATGTTAATGGAAATACTTTCAAAATACTTAAATATAAATATGTGAATGGATGTTATCAAATTAATACAACTGCATTCAATATCCTAGTAAGGACTTTGAGGATGTACCAGTTTTATTAATTTAGTCAATTCTTCTGTTTAGTTAATTCTCTTAGCTATTTCTTATTTTATGATGTTAAAATATCTTATGTCTGACATACTTGACCTTTCTCATCCACTTACCACTGAAAATGAAATCTATTCAGTAGAGCTCTTGAAGTATACAGATTGAAGACTCCAACAATTTTACACTGAAAGAAATGGCACTCTTTTTTTATAATTGCTATCTTAGGAAGAAATAGACGCTTGAAGACCCATTTGACAGAAGAACCATGATGATTCTTGCTTCTTTTAATAAAGATAATGATAAGGATTAGGAATCCTCTTACACAGGATCTCTACAAAATCTGAGCAGCTCTGCAAGACCCTTGGAGAAAGACTTTATAGAAAACCTTTTTGCCTGTTCTATTTTAGTCAAGAGTCTCCTGTTCTGTATCATCTTGGCTAAAGTGCTATCCTTCATTCCTAGCAATATAGCAATTTTATCTTTTGTACTTCTCTTGATTATAGAAACTTGGCTGTTCGCTTTAATCTACTGCAGTGCCCTTGCAATGTGTGACATAACACACATATTTGAATGAAATGGTATGATTTGCTGGATTGAAATATTAATCTGAAAGTGCTTACCTGTGCATTTATCACTTGAGTTTTTATGATTGCATGAAATGTAGTTATCATAGTTGTATGAACGGCTCAGAGACCAATGGCTAAAATTGCTGAATTTTTACACAAAATTAAATATCTTTCTTAAAAAATATATGTTTCCAACAATGTATGAGACATACACCAGATACTTCCCTTTTGGAAGACAATGCAGTAAAGGCCTGCTGGGAGGATGTGAGTGCAAATTTCTGAAGACTAAAATCATAGAATCATAGAATCATCTAATGAAAGGCAATTCCTAGTAGAAAAGTAAAAAAAAAATTAGGTGTAAATTCTTGGAATGGAGTGGGATCTCCTGTGTGTGGAGTAATTTGATAGGTTTATGCCTGTTATGCAGCCTATGAACTTTTTCTCTGTAAAATAGTGTGCAAAGTGCAATAGTTTGGGGTTTTTTTAGCACTACTTTAAAGTAACTTTAAAACAAATTAATTTTGAATAACAATTCTTCTTGCATTTAGGCCAGTGTTCTGATCTAAAGACACGTAATTTGCCATACAAGATGCTATTTATTGTGCCCCAAAAGAAGCCTTAAATAGAATTTAAAAGAGCAGAAAATTTAGAAATACCCTGGCTCTTGTGCTACCTAGTCTAGTTCTGACAACTGCAGGCTATGAATATCAGTTCATGAATTTGTTTTCCATAGAGAAAAGGTGTTGTGCTTTGTGTTCAGAAAGCTTTTTTTAAATAATGAAAAATATTGCCATGTATAATGAAGCAAATGACAAAGAAGTGGCGTTGAGCTTTGTCTTCAGTTATCAAATTTAAGTTCTGATCTCCAAGTCTGTGGTCAGATTTCTGTGCCATTAGATTTGTAGCAAAAAAGCCTATTGATGCGAAGGAGCTTCCAGAGTCAAATACAAATCCTCATGGAGGTACAGTCAATGCTCGTTTTACTCACAACACTACTGAGATTATATAGGGTTTTCCAAGGTTCACGCGCAGTTAACAATTCACTCATTGGTTAAACAACACTGTCCACGCACCTACAGCTACAATTTGGTTGGTTCAAAACAGTAGCTCATGCCTCATGATGTTTCTAGCCTGCCCCCTTTTGCGGTTAGCTGCATCTTGCTCTGCGTCTGGCTAGCTTGTTTACCCCGGTCCCGCTCCCTCTCTTTCTTGCTTTAAGGATACATTGTCCCTGACAATAGGCTCATAGGCTGGGTTGTGCATGTAGGCTTGCATCAATACACTATGCCCTTTAGCCTCTAAGAATCTCTCTACAGCCTATCACATTTTTAAAGAAATAGTCAATTCTATTACTGAATAAGCTAGCAGAAATGAAATAGTTTCCCTGAATATCCAGGTGACACTGTTCTGGAAACTCTTTGTGAATGTTGCCTTAAATCTGTTAAAATCCACTAATCCACTTCTTTCTTTTTTTTTTTTTTTTTTTTTAATTGCAAGAGTGATAAACTTGTTCATGAAATTATTTTATGTGAGTTATACATATATATAAATGCACAGCAGGAGATAGCACAGAAGCAATCACGGTCTAAACAGCACAGGGTGAAAAGGAAGCTTAAGCTCAGCATTATTGAAATGTGGGAGGTCACATACTGGGATCCAGGAATGAAGCTTATCTCTTCCTGAGTTAATGTTCCTTTTTTCTTGAAGCTTAATTGAGTAATTAGACAAGTCCCAGGTACTTCTGGTTCTGCTTCCAGAATTCATGATGTTGTCAAAGCAGATTTTGCAACTATTTCTATTATCTTATTTCTGATGCATCTAATGTCCCTATCTTGTAGGAGTGCTTTAAAAATAACACCCTTGTGATAGTGAAGAAAGCTAGCACAGGCTCTGCGTAGTGGGTGAAGAGATTTCAAACAATAGGCAGAATGGGGCCCACAAAGAAGAGTGTTGCTGGAAATAAAACTTTTGGCAACAAGGTTTTTTGCATTGCTCAGATTTTGTACAGAAATCAACATATTAATTTTAAATTGGTATTAGCATACTAGTTGCTTATAGCCCAACTTATGTCCAGAAACTTAAAATTATTGCAGTCCAGTTTTTCCAAATGGTTTGAAGCAGCCAGTTCTGTATTGATATCTGACTTTGCCCTCAGGTTTGCAGGAAATCGCCAGGGACAACAGGGTTCCATGTGGTTTTTCCACCTAAGGATTATATGAAAGATGTCTTGAAGAAGTTGCAAATTATTTTCATTACTTGTCTCTGGCAAAATTCCCCCCCAAAATCAGAACAGTCTGCTTGCAATAATCTTTGAATTTGTAATATATATGAGATGTTACTTTTTGAAATTTTATAAATATGTCCTTGGTGTATTTCTTAAAATCTGTTCTTGGAAAATATAACTTACCTAATTAATTCTGAATAGGTCTAAATTAATATATAGAACTAGCCTTAGAATTTAAAACACTTTAATTGTTTTAGTATGTGTAAAAGACATGCACACTTATCTGCACTGTCACTTAAACTCTGTTCTCCAAATTACCTTACACTGTGTTTAAATTACTATTCAAAATACCACTTACACTGACTAATCATGTTAATGGACTTAAAAATCAGCTTCGGAGATGACAGGTAGATGGAACAGAAACATCACACTGCTATGTAAATCCAAATTAAGAGTATAAAAGTAAAAAGGCCAGAATATGCGAGTCAGATTTTCTTCTGCAGTAATCTGTCAGTTTAAGGGTGTTTCTGCTGCATGTCTTTAGTATAAGTTCTCTAAAATTTACATATTTCTGCATGTTTTATAGAAGAAACAGACAAATAGAACATCAACATTGCACATTTTTATTTAATAATTCTAGCAATATATAATTGTACAGTGATTGCTGCTTATTGCTGGTGAAATTATTTGGAAAAGCACTTGAAATTGTATTTGAGTTCTGATTATATTAACTTATCTTTGCAGACAAAGTGTAGTGTTTCCAAGAAAAGGAGAAAAAAAAAAAAAAAAAAAAATAAAAAAAAGTCCTTCCACTTGGGTATGTTTTAGATCATTTGTGATTCATAATTGAGAGGCCTTTAAACTTTGGTACATCTGTAAAGAACTCTGTCTGGATTTGGAAATCTGTGTCTTGATGTCAGTGATTTGAAGGTGATACTAGATATTCTAGTACTTAGGTCTGGATAATTACCTATCACATAAAAGTTCTAATTGGTTAATGTATTATTCAGTAGTTTTGCTGGCAGAGTTACTTTTCTGTGTCTTAAAAGCAGTAGTGTGACAACAGATGACATGGACATTGTACTAAAGTATGCCTTTGTATAACTTCACACTGGGTGTTGTTTTGCATTACAAGCACTCAGTAACTTTCCAACAGCCATGTAGATATTTTACACTGTTCCCACAAAAGATTATGTTCCCACTACCACGTAATCTCATGTTTCTCTCGGGCAAATACCAGCACATTCCGCTACCTTCTTCTACATTCTCCTGACAGTCTTTTGTTTGCTGTTCCCACAGCTTGTGCTCCACCTGGCAGCATGTTGCTCAGATCTCTATGGGTCACAGGCCCTTCAATGAGTATGTCTGCTACGTAATAGATTTAGGAATGCATCTGGAAGAATTCTGTAGCAGTAATGCTGTGAACACATGACACAAGCACACTGCTGAAATAGTCTCTCTAGACGCAGAAGAGCTTCAGCCAGATACTCTTCAATCCTCTAAATGTGAATGTGGAACACTTGGCTTATGTCAGCAATCTGATGGTTTTAGTGCCCTGGAAACACTTCTTCAGTGGTTCAGGACAAAAATGTACTAGGAGCTACTGTGCCATTTGAGTTTAAACCCATTTCCACTTGTCATAACTCTAGAGTTCCTGATCAAAAGTCCCTCACCAGCATCCTTGTAGGCCTCCTTCAGATACTGGAAGGCTGCTATGATGTCTCCATGCAACCTTCTCTTCTCTAGGCTGAACAGCCCATTTTCTCAGCCTGTCACTGCTGGGTTCAGTGCAGCAAGCTGAATTCAGCTGCAACCTCATGCAGTTAGAGAAGCCAGCTCACCCTCATTTCTTTACCCTTCAGTGCATAGTTGGGACAAGAGCTCTTGCTTGTTCTTAAATGCCTGACTCATCTACAGCATCCTAATACAAACCGATTCAGAATTGTTAATAATAGAAGGAGTAGAAAAATACTAAAGCAGAAACTCCAGGGAGGAATTGCTATAAGTTTCAGTCATGCAGTTATATATACTGTAGCATACAGGTGTGAATCTAGATTTCTTATTTAATGCTGTGATGTCATTAGGGAGTCAAATCTTCTACCAAAACCTTACTTTCTTGGGCATGATATAAATTCAGGGGGAAAAATTTAATGCTCCAGAGACACTATAACAATCCTATTGAAAAAAAGTGGTTTTACATGCACAAACAGTCCTCATTTCTTCTTTGTATTCCAAAAGGAGCGGGAGCAGCAGTCTCAACTTTAACAAGACGTCGAAAAGATACACATTGGATAATAAGTAGCGTAAATTCTGCAGATACCTTGGTTTTATTTTTCTCTTACATACAATGTGGAAATCAAAGGAAGTGAGATTTTCCAAGACCTTTAAACATTCTTACATACCAGGTGTAGTCCGATAGTTCTTTCTGTACTACTGAAACACAGCAGATGCTTTAAAAGTACAGTCAAACTCATCCTATAAAGAGTAGTTATGAGTTAATCTTCAAGTATTTTTTTTTTTTATAATGCTGCATTTGTTATTGTCTGACTCAAAACCATTGAATCATAATGGTTTTTCTTCTTACTGAACATAGTACACATTTCTGTGATCCACAGATCATTATTTTTGAGTTCCATGTCTAGATGCTGTGGCAGTGTGTTCTACTAATCCCAAGTTGTTTTCTTCAGTATTAGACTTGCCTTGTGCATTATATGAACTGCTTGTCAGTCTCTTCAGATTTTCGCTTGGTACTGCCTTTCACTAGAAGAAAACCAGAAACATTCCTGAATTAATATTGCTGTCAAATTATATGACTAAAACAGATATGAGTTACAGATTTATTTTCCAAGGGCGATTTGTTTCTCATTGAATCCAAAGGGTAACCTGCTTGTTAAGAATTACAGAGGTTTTCATAAAATTGAGGCCCATGATTATAAAGAAGGAATATGCACGAGTAATTTGCAGTCATGTAATGAAAGATTGCCATGGGAAACCATGTGGATCGACAGATGCTGAAACCCTTGCTATGATACTTGCCATAATTATTTTTCACTTTCCTTCTAGATTTCTGACTCATGTTAACCTGAGATATTTTCAGATCTCCATGTATTGCAACAAAATATTAACATTGCAGCAGATACTCAGTGGTAGCAATTTTAAATTAAAACAGTGCATATTCTGTTAACCAGAAACATGAGTTTAATGTACAGGGGTTTTCTGTGTTTAGAATTAATAGGCAATGATAAATTGAGCAACAGAGATTATGAAGTGTAAGTTTCTCCATAGAGCTAGGAAGTATTTCTGAAGAGAGCTGTTTATGTCTGTAACGAGCAAATTTATTTGATGTTTATTTGATGTAGTGTTAAATCAGACTTAGGAAAGGTACACAGTGATAAATATAGGGGGAAAAAAAAACCCACAAAAAACCAAACATAAACCCGTTTACTTATTCCAGGTGTAGAAAAGATAGAATTGATGGATATACATCACAAAAATACATAAAGCCATGCAAAGAGTTGTTTTTTTACTAAAGAGAGAGCAGAATATAAGAGATACTTGAGTAGTGTTTTAATAATATGTGCTGCACGTGTTCAGAGAATGAAGTTGTAAAAAAAGGTCTTTGGACACATTTTCTGATAGAAGCACTGTGTTCTGTATTGTCAAACCTTGGCAGTTTGTATGGTTTGATAGGGCTTAGCTATTACGCTTTCATATAAACAGGGGCTTAAAGGGACTTCTGAAAATCTAACCTTTTAAAAATATAGTTACATGATTATTACTCTTTCCAAAAAGATAGGCAGGAGGATAGGTGAGACTATGGTCTGAATGGTCCTTCAGCATAGAGGGAAATAAGCAAACTTTGTAGGATTTCTGTTGTAAGTTAACACAGTGCATTTCAGCAGCTTCTATTGTATACAATGAGTTTACTGAAGCAAAAGTATTCATTTGCAATAGCTTATGTTGTAACTGTATATGTATTCTGTGAAAAGCACCATTTGTTTCCTAGTGAAGACTCAAAAAACCAATAATGATACTTTTGCTGAAGCAGCACTTTAAAGCCTGAAACACAGGGTCAATTAGTTAAAGTCTTTTGTCTTTATTGCTTTTTCAATCATTTTTTAGTTCTGACTGGAACAATTGTATTTGTTCTTAGGAAAGATTTAAAATTTTCAGAGAGGTCATCTTTTCATCAAATGTCAGGGAAGCAGCATGACTGCTGTCTTTATTCAGCAAGTCCCTTTGAGCTGTTTTGGGGAGGTTTTTCTTAGTCATTTCATCTGGTTTCTGACTGTACAGAAGATTGTTCTACTTTTCTGTTCTCTTGACAGGGTTGAGCAACAGCAACTTGCATTAGAGTCTGCCGCAGTTTCATTTTTATATTAATAGAACATTGTTGCCACTGACATGGGAAGAATAAGAAGCATTATGGGGAGTGCTTGCTTGTCTAATGACTGACAGCAAGCTATAAAAAAAAGCCCACAAAATGCTGCTTTAAAAGCTGGAGTAGATGAGACATCCATCTTTACCATGGTTTAATTTTACTATGTCTGTTGCATTTTCATAGAAAAGATCTGACTTGTTAGGAGAAAAGCAGTTTCTTTAGCTGCAGAAACAATTTTGGGTTTGTGGTCCATTTTTGTTTGTTT
>JASSUY010016830.1:0-10208 GCA_032466535.1 Forpus xanthops
AGGACAAGGGGTAACGGGTTCAAACTTAAAGAGGGGAAGTTTAGATTGGATGTGAGGAAGAAATTCTTTAGTGTAAGCGTAGTGAGGCACTGGAATGTGTTGCCCAGAGAAATTGTGAATGCTCCGTCGCTGGTGGTGTTCAAGGCTGGGCTGGACATAGCCTTGGGTGACATGATTTAGTGGGAGGTGTCCCTGCCCATAGCAGGGGGGTTGGAACTAGGTGGTCTTAAGGTCCTTTCCAACCCTAACTGTTCTATGGTTCTATGATTCTCATTCACAGAACAAAGATCATATTCCTTGATACTGTAAGACACGTGAGAATCAATGAAGCTACAAACTTAACAGATTTATAATTCTGGCATAACAAGATGCATTAGCCATGTGAAAGTAAAATCCCATAAGCTAAGCCATCTTACTCACACTGAATAAAAATGGAGCCATCATTGATGGAGTTAATGCAGATAACCAAATGCTAGAGGAAGTCAGACTTCAGAAAAGCTTTACATAATTTCATTATTTGAAATCTTTAGTGACAAGTAAAATGAGCCCTCTCCCCTTTTAGGCCTCTTTTTGCTTTGGGATTTTGTTTTGGGGGGTTGGTTTTTTTTTTCGTTTTTTTTTTTTTTTTATATATACAAAACACATATACATGTACTATCCAAAGCACAGACAAAACAGCTTGGTTTATATAATTTCTGCAAACAGCAATATCCAAGATAGAATGTTAAAAATAGTACCCTACAGCTTTTCCTCCCTCTATATCCTAATCCACATTTCAAAAAGCAGTCTCTACTGATGTACAGTTACTTTTAGGAGAAAATGTAACTGCTACTTATCAGTTAGAATTAATGATACTAAGACATTTAAAAATATTGGACTATATCATCTCTCTTGGAACTGTTCAAGTGGCTTTTACATCTTGTGGCAACTGTTGCCAAGTAGTAGAGAAAACAGAGATGCTTTCTAGCAGGCTTTATCCTTTCATAAACACTTCCTCTATCACTACAACATCTCTCTTGATGGTCAGCAACTTCTACAACTCTTAAGTCTATGTCCCTTTCTTCCTCAAGCAGGTGGAGAAAATGTCTGTTCTGTATCCCTCAGAAACCACTCACAGACAGAGACACAGAAAAGGTACGTGATGCTCTATCTGGTACCTAATTGCTTAGTGCTGCATGAGGAGACTTTCCATACATTCTGGTCTGTAGCAGCAACCAATTCCAACTAGGTCATGTCAAAAGCAGTGATTAAAGTGACCTAAAAAAATGGTCATGGCAGAAAGGCAGTATCCAGTAACGGCAGCACAACTGTTTACCCATCCTTGTGCTCAGCATTTAATTCCATCAAAACCTAAAGAACTCTTTTTACCCTACTTCCACTTAGCAAACCAATCTGAATTTTTCTGCCCCAAGATCTATATAACTTTGTCTTTTCCTAGCAGCTGTCTCATTCTGGCTGCAAGCCTCCTTTAATTTTGCCCCATGTTAATCCTGCCCTTCAGGCAACATGGCAAGCATTATTCCTGCTCAGCTCTGCCTCCTGTATTTCATCCCATTCTTGTTGGTTCTTTTGTCTCTTTATCTTGTCAATGGGAATCCACATGCAACCTGCTTCCCCAGTCTATATGCTCCTCTATCATTTGAACAATAACACAATACTATCTTTAGTTTTCTTCCAATCTTTATCTCTCCTTTATAACCCAATCTACTAAGTTGTGTCATGCATTTTCTACACTCCCACCCCCTTCTTTTTGATTCAAAGATGAAACCAAACATGTTGTCTTTTGCACCAGAAATGGAAAAAATATCACATTGATTAAAATAAGGACTAAAGGAATTGCTTAAGATGTTAAACACCATCTAATAGAGTGCATTCCCAGCAAGTTTGCAAATGACACAAACTAGGAGGTGAGACTGATACAATGGAATCATGCTGCCATCCAGAGAAACCTCAAGAGGCTGGAGAAATGGGCCAACAGGAACCTCATGAAGTTCAACAAGGAAAGCACAAAGTCCCGCACCTGGAAAGAAACACCCCATACACCAACATATGCTAGGGGCACCCAGCTGGAAAGCGGCTTGGCAGAAAAGTAACTGGGGGTCCTAATGGACAAGTATGAGCCAGCCGTGTGTCTTCATTGCAAAGGCAGTGAATGGTATCTTGGCCTGCATCAGGGAGAGTATTGCCAGGAGGCCAAGAGAGGTGATCCTCATTTTCTGTTCAGCCCTGATGGGGCCACACCTAAGTACTGGATCCAGTTCTGGACTTCTCAGTACAAGATAAATATGAACATACTGGAGGAAATCCAGTGAAGGACCACAAAGACAATTAAGGGTCTGGGCATAGGCTGCCGAAGGAGGTTGCTGTGTCTCCCTTATTTGGAGTATTGGAAGTCCTGGGAAACCTGTTCTTGGTGGCCCTGCCTCAGGGTGTTGGTCAATGTGACCTCCAGAGGTCCCTTCCAACCTCAACCATTCCCTGATTCTGACAGCACCATGAAATATGTTTATCTTGGCTATTAATAACTGAAATCCTCAGAGGCCATGTAAAACTATTCTTTCCTTGAAGTTGAGTCGTAAGCCAAGAGTAAATAACAGATTACCTAACTAAAATGTCCCAAAATGTTTTAGTTTTACATGGTTTTATAAGTTTTACTAATGCTTAAATGACACAGCAATTAACAGATTTGGGTAAAACAGTAGGAAAAATAAGAGGAAGAAAGAGACCTTGGCCTGTTGCTCTCTGAGGAAGTTTTTCTTGAAAAATCCTTATAGCTCATGTTTCTGTCACGCAACGTAATATGCCTGTAAATTTAATCTGACAGAAGACATAACACAGCATCACTAGAAAGTGACAAAATCAGGTTGTATGAGAAGGACTGCCAAATGCCTTCACAGCTCTCAGAATTCACTGAAGGAAACAAATTCACACAAGTGTAATAAACCTAGATTCAGATACCCACTGGAGGCTTGTGGTATTAATACCTTTAGTTTCCACTTCAAAAATCTCATTGAAAGTGCTTAAATCTTCTACCAGTTGCCTGCTGGAAGGTACCTTTGCCTTCCCTCTTAGAAACCAGGGATAAACTGCATTCAGTTTCCAAGGGCAACACTTAAAATGTTATCAAGTTTTATCTTCTGATACGCTTACACAGAACTGAGCTCCTTTTCTATCCAGGCCTTTCTTCCCATACCCACAAACTGTAGATCAACATAGATGATAAGGAAAGTGAAGCATTCTTAAGTTTGGAGATTCTCCTGACTTCATCAATTAACTCCAAAAAAACCAAGCTGATTTGAACATACAGAACTCATTTGCCTAAAGAGATTCTTTAGTGCCACAGGTTCAAATCCCTGTGCACCCCAGCCCCTGATCAAACTCAGTCCAAGTGCTCCTCCAGCTTTGCTACTAGTCACTTCTATGCAGGAACAGTGGCATATCTTTGTTATGACTGTTTCCTTAATATGGCAAAAGCTCCTATGCCAGGTGAGGTGTATAAATGAGGTCATGACTCAATATAATTATCTAATGGAACTCTTCATATTATGAATTAATTAAATGAGGCCTTCTCTGTAACTAGTTGGGAAACAGCTCTTTTAGAGCTACAGGTGTTTGATTCTGCCAATTAAATGGTGATTACCAGAAAGATGTGGTTGGAAATGTATTATTCTCGGTAAGCTATAATTACTATTACATCTTATTAACCTATGGAAAATAGCAGGAATCTTTTATCTCATCAGTATGTTGCTGCTTTGTCTAGTTGATCAACTGTGCAAAGAATGATGTGGATGGACTGAAACAGTTTAGGGCAGTTTATCAGTAAAGCAATAAGGTAATGGCTACCAACAATATTTTATTGATTATAAGCACATACAGTCGTGGTGAAAAAATTAGCGAGGAACTCAAATGCTAGCCCAAAATGGTTGCCTTCTCATAATAAAATCCAATGTTTGGATTTTATTTTTACTATAATTAAAGTAGTATGGGGGTGAAAGAAAAGCAACTTGAGAAGTTAAGCCTTATGAGAAATAATACTGAAGGGAGTCAGTGATTTTTACTACATTAAA
This sequence comes from Forpus xanthops, assembly GCA_032466535.1. Lineage (NCBI taxonomy): Eukaryota > Metazoa > Chordata > Aves > Psittaciformes > Psittacidae > Forpus > Forpus xanthops. The sequence continues at coordinate 4,068 of JASSUY010016830.1, forward strand.
TAAAGAAGGTGAAAAAAAGACAACAAATTTTGATGGTATTTTTTTCTTTGTTATAACAGGAAAATGAATGTAGGGAGAGACTGCAGGATGTAATCTGGAATTTTATGAAATCTGACAGAATTGTACTCACAATTGTATAGCTATAGAAGTCAGGCAAAGTTTGTAGATAAAGGTAACAACTTTTATTTTATCAACTAGTATAACCAGGTAAACATATTCCATGTGCAAGAACCTTTTTTAGGTTTATAATCTTCTTGTTTCTGCTCTACTCAAAGTAAGACACTGAAATCATATAGTTACTTAAAACATTGAAAATCTACCATTGATACAAATCAGAATTTTTACTGATTAAACATGCACAAGAAAGATTTTTTTTCCCCTGTATAACACTATAATTCAATGCAATTACATTGGTACAGCCTCTCCTTTCCTCCTCCTGAAACAGTCTTTTCCTGGTACTAATTTTTTTTTTCCAGCTCAGGTTATGTCCTTTCAAAAGTGATTCAAGCTCAATCAAAAAGAATTTTTCACCCCAGAAGAAGAATATCTACATAGGAAATTAGAAACAAAAAACAGTAGTTCAATTAATGACAGTAGGAAACTTTCCTTTTGTTCTCCACTAGCTAGGCCACTGGCAGAAGCTGGGCACGTAAAGAAGATAGAGCTCAGTATCTTGCAAATAAATGTCCAGGAAGAGGAAAAACTGTAGTTACTTACTATCAGAACCATTTAACAAAATTCAAGTCAAAGACAGAATAAATTTTTTGGTGAAAACTCAAGCTCATAGATTTATTAAAAAAATCCCCAAACTTCAACTGAAAAACAGTAAATTATTGTTGATTATTTCATACACAGTATATATAATATCAGAATTTCAAAACCAACAATGACAGAATACTGTCCCATTCTTGTGTGGACTAGCACTTGCAGAAAATCTCAAAACGGTCTCGTAAGCTTCACCAGGAAGCAACATTATACAGTCACACATGGGCATGCTAATAACAATGTGATGGGGATTATTTGGGGACAGGGGAAAGAGCTGTTTTGGATTTGAATGAAAGTAACCAGATTTAATTCTAGAGCAAAGAAATATTTTTTTTTAGTATAATCTGACCCTATACTCATTAAGGAACTTTTAGCAAGTAATAAGTTATTAACAGAGAGACTAAAACTGCTTTAACTATTAGGCGTTAAGTAGTGGTCTAACAGTACAACCAGCAACTTCAACTTTTGAGCATAAGGAAAGCACTCTAATGCTATCTACTGAAAGCCTGTAATCAATGTGGGCTGAAAAGTCCATACATTTCATCAGTCTGGGAAAGGATGTAGATGGCCTCCAGCACATGGGGCACTGGTTCCCAGATTGTGAGAGCTACCATGCTGCAGAGTTGGAAGCATATCCCCAGAAATATGGGAACAAAGCCTTGTGGGATCATCCTGGCTCCATAAAAGCAACCTACTGTTCCCCTGGAAGCTGGCATGATGGAAATCACTACACAAAGATATTCAAGTAGCCTTGGATGGAGTGAGGCGAGCTTATTAATTATGTCTCAGCACCTTTTCCACTAGCAGGGTCAGCAGCAGTGCCACCAGATTCAGAAGAAAATTATGGCAGCACTGGGGAAGGAATAAAAAGGAAAAGTCAACTACCATGCAGTAACAACTCCAAAGAAGCTGAAGATGAGGAAGAGAAGCAAATGAGGTGCTCGACTCTACATTTCATCAAATAATTCCTGCTGTTTCTTAAAAAAAGGTGCTGCTCAGAGAAGGAACTGAATGTGAACAGGTAGAAAAGCGGTCAGACAAGGCAGTGATCTCAGTATGAACACCTGGTTTTAAATCAGTTCATTTCCCTAGTTTGGTTCACACTGTGGCCACATATGCACCCATGCCAGTACAGTCCCAGGGCACCAAAATGGCAGGACTGAATGGCTGGGACTGGGACAGGGTTGTGTACAGCCAGCAGTGGCACCAAATACATTTACATAAGATTGTATCATCAGTATTGACAATTTGCTATAGAAGGCACAATTTTTGTTTGAACAATCCTTGTGAAAAAGTTTGGCCTAAACATCTTAAAATTTGTTATTAACAGAGACCTTAAGAATGTCATGCTGTGTGGATTTTGCTTTAAATTGGTCTGGATATTACCTACACAAAATACATTTCATACCACATCAAAAGCATAGGTGTGGTTTTTTTAACAGCACGGTATCCAGGTGGGTGGAAGACAAAAATGTGACATTCTAATCATATACTTCATGAAATTATGACATTTTGAAAGCTAGAAAATTACTTTGTTTCATAAACAAATTACAGCAAAATCATTCTAACTCGATTTGATAGTTATTATGGACTACTGGGTTGCTGACTGTAAGCAAGTAACTGCAGTTTAAAGAATCAACCTTTTTAAGCTGTGACATTTTTGCTAAAATATCCTTAACTTCTTAGGTGCAATGAGAATTCTCAGTGTTTCTCTTAACAAGATCTTGTTTCATTGGAAAAATTTTAGTTTACTAAGTGATCCCATAAAGCGGGGCAGACCTAATGGCTTTATTAAGTAGCTTTACTTCAGGCTAAATGGAAGGAGCAATTACAACCCACTTAAACAGTGAAACAGCTGCAACCAGCAGAAACTACTTCACCATGCAACAGAAAATATAAACAGGCCTGATCAGGAGCTTGACAGGTTCACTGACTCAAAACACGGGACTATGGACTGTATGTCCAGCAATTGTAGAAAGGGTCACAGTAGTCCAGGAGGAAGATAGTGCTAAAGAAGCATCCTCAAACAGGGAATAAAAACAGACAGGCAACATTTTTTGGCAGGCCTACTTCAAGATCTTTAACCTCACAGCTAGGTTTTCTTCCATGGAGCTCAAGGAAAGAGGACATTCTATAATCTTCCTATGGCAAGAGGAGGGCACAGGGGACACACTTGAGCCTATCAGTTTGTCTCTCTGACATAAAAAACATCCTTCAAGTATTGGTTACTACTTGGCCTGATAAAAGGGGCAACAACAGAAACAGGATAAATTGTAAAATCTGAAACACACATTATTTCTGTTTCATTTTTTTTTTCCAGTTGTAACAAGATTGCAGTACATCTAAATGTTGTATTCTGCTTTTTCCTACCCCATAACAGCTATGAGTGACTACTTTTGGTTAAATGAATAGCCTTTGAAATACAGTTTCTATAACATATTCTTCCTATGGGACTTTGCAATAAATCCTCCCCACCAGCACCAAAAATAATTAAAAAAGAAGGGCATCTTTTTTCTAAGAATCATTGTTGGAAGGGGCAAGGGCATTTGGGAAGGGAAACTCCAAGAGTTTGACACTTCTATGCCTTGGTGACAAGTTGGGACTTTTTGTAAGCAGAAATGCTAAAGAACTGGAGATGAGATGGTAATGAGAAACTCCATCACATAAGGAGGAATGTGGTTCAGGGTGCCTGGAAACTGGGAACTGAGGGCTATCCAGTCAGCAAAAAGAAATGATTGTGCATCTGTTCACTACTTGAGAAACATGACTTATCTTTCCTACTTACTATTTTTTTTTTGAATTTTTATTTTTGCCATTCTACTTTGGTCAGCCCAAGACCAAGGACAGCAGTTTTCCTTGTCCACCATGAGCCCATATATCTTCCTTGCCATTACAGGATCAGTAAATCAGACAGTGCTTTGCAATGGAACTGCTTAGAGCCATTTTCCTACCATGAGTATACAAAACCACTTAAAAACTTCTGAACTCTAAAGCTGTGTTTCATTACAGCCCTGACTGAAACAAGGTGGCTTTAGACAAAGAGTGAGACAGATTATAGTAAGAGTATGTATTAAGGTTTCCTCTCACACTTGCAGAGCAAGCTGTAGGTCCTCAGAAATGCAATTTTTAGTAGCCTTATGGGCTTAACAATACATATGTATGCTCTCCTGAGGCCCAAAGAACAATCTCACTTTCCGTCATTCCTGAAAGCATGCTCATTCCTAACTCAAGACAATCACAGTCCCTACATTTAATACTACGAATTTCCAGCTTGCTGCCTCTCAGTTCTTTCCTATCCCCACTTTGCTTTTTCACCTGGGCTTGCTCATTTGCTCTCAGAGCAGATGCTACTGCTCACTCTATCTAGGGAAGAAAATGAAATGGCAGTCTTCATTCCCCTATATCCAGCTACTGCACTCCTAAAAATGTTTTGTCAGGGATATTGCAAACAAACAAGATAGCATCCACTACCCTTGGCTTCTTTCAGGGTATCCCACTCTCTGGAAGGAAAAAACCACCCTACTGCTTCCATATGCAGAAGGTGGTAACTCTTCAGAATTGTTGCCAGTCTGAGGTGATGGAGTAACGAAAGTTTGCTCTCACAGGGAGTTCCGGCTGGATGGTTAAGCAAATCTTAATATGTAAGTACATACTGAGTTTATTTGCATGCCACATAAAACTCATGTATTTGCTGTAAACTGTCGATATCAATAGATTAATAATAAATATGTCTGACGGGAAAAGATGGTAAATAAATTCATCATCTTGTCCATCTGTTCCTCTGCTGTTTGTGTATCTCCATATCATAGTATGCTTGTTTATGTTTTAGCTGCTTGTCACATGTATGCATGTGTATATATTATATATATATACACACACACAGGGGTTGTATAATGGCTTAGTTTGCACTCAAGTTCTTTCTCCCTTAAATTCCATGCAGAAGTCTGTGCTAGCGTACGCTAGCAAACACAGACTGGACATTCATCGAAGTGAGATAACTTGTGGCACAGACCACATCCTCTCCCGTCAGGCTAATGGGCACGCAGTGGGTGCAACACCCCTTGCTCGGCGCAGCGAGCGCCGGAGGCACTTCCGCGCCTCTGGTCTGTTCTCTCAGCCAACAGCCCTGTCGTTCCTCGGGCACGCAGCTGCCCCTCTGGAAACGAAGCCATTCCGTGGCCTCCGCAGCGGCAGGGAGAGGCCTGAAAACGAAGGGTGTCGACAAGAAACCGGCCGGCAGAGACGGGCCGCTGCCGCAGCGAAGCCGGGGCGGCCCTCAGCTTGCCCCGTCGCCAACGGCAACAATCCTGAGCAGGCTGCGCTCGGCGCTCGATTGTGGCGTCTGTCTCTCAATACGACAGAGCGGGAGGGGGTGGGGACCGCCGCCACCACCGACCGCCCTTCTTCTCGGCGTTGGATTAGTTGCGCCTACTAGGAACCGTGTGTTGTTGTCGGAGGGAAAATGGCGGCGGCGGTGGCCGGGGCCGCCCTGCTGGGCAAGGGGCTGGACATCAGCCTGGCGGCGCTGCAGCAGCAAGACCCCTACATCAGCAGCATCGTGGATGTGGCCAGCCAGGTGGCACTGTACACCTTCGGGCACCGCGCTAATGAGTGGGTACGCGAGCGCACACCGCACTCCCCGCACCCTCCGTCGGGGAGGCCGGGGCGGAAAGAGAAGGGGTCACGCCCACAACGGAGGGGAGGAGCGGGGCGTCGGGGCAGGGGGCGGGCGGAGAGGAGGCTCCGGCCCCCCGGCGTGTGAGAGGGGAGGGGGAAGGAAGAGGGAGGGAAAGAAGAAGTGGGTGTCGCTATGGTGGAGGTGTGAGGGTGGTCTTGGGAGGGCTTTGCCGGAGGGTGACTTGGGGCGCTGGTCAAGCTGGTGAGAGGTTGTGTCTCATTCATTCTGGGTATGAGCCCTGTGGTGCCTTGGAAGTGGGGTTTGAGAGGCTGGCAGGGCAGGGCTTCAAACCAGGGTGTGGGCTGCTCTGTAGCTAGATCAGAGTGCATAAAGGAGTGTTGGTGTTACAAATACTAAAAAGACTATATAAGAGTGAAACTAAGTAATTAACTTGAAGAACTGTGTCTAGCTCTGCTGTCCATGATACAAGAAGGATGTGAACCTGCTTGAGCAAGTTCAGAGAAGGCCATGAAGGTGCTCTGAGGGCTGGAGCACCTCTCATAGAATAGTTAGGGTTGGAAAGGACCTTAAGAACATAGTTTCAACCCCCTTGCCAGGGGCAGGGACACCTCTCACTACACCATGCCACCCAAGGCTATGTCCAGCCCGGCATTGAACACCGCCAGCGATGGAGCATTCACAACTTCCCTGAACAACCCATTCCAGTGCCTCACCACCCTTACAGTAAAGAATTTCTT
>JASSUY010016831.1:0-16349 GCA_032466535.1 Forpus xanthops
AATGCTCCATCACTGGTGGTGTTCAAGGCCGGGTTGGACATAGCCTTGGGTGGCATGGTTTAGTGGGAGGTGTCCCTTGCCCAGAGCAGGGGGGTTGGAACTAGATGATCTTGAGGTCTTTTCCAACCCTAACTATTATATGATTCTATGATCTTGATCAAATCAAACTGTCCTTTCTTTAGCCTCTAGGATAACTATTTTCAGATTTGTTAGAATCTGTGTTGCTGGAGGTGTTTGTGATTGTTAATGATCAGTCAGTACAACCAAAATTCTGAGCAGGATCTGTGATTCTTACTGGCCACACTGACTTAAACAATGCACTTCTTCATCTGTAGCAATAAAGACATGCTTGCAGAGGAGTAAGAGAACAAGGCAAGCATATACCCTGCTTTTTCCTGTCATTCTTCTAGCCTCCAAACATTGTTAGCCTGTTTTTTTTTTCTGAATTTAGTGGCTCTGAATGGATTTCTCTTCTGAACTTCAGTCTTCTCAGGCTTCTCTTCCTTTTTAGCAGCAACAACATCCATTAATTTTCTTGCAAGGAACCTGCTTATACTTCAGAGTACTGTTACTAAAATTGCACCGCTCCTTATCCATTTTCAAGGTAGGAATTATTTTCTCTAAAGGCACACATCCATGTATGGCAGTATTGTCTTTAAGCAGGCAGGAAAGTTTTTTCTTCATTCTGCACTTATTTATTATTTTAATATGTATCTGTATTATCTACCTTACAAGGTGTTTTGTCACCCATCAGTGTGATTCCAGTAAAGATGCTTTTAGCATCTGGTTGTTCGACAGTGACTACTGTTAGCTGGAGGCACTCTACTCTGGAAATATAAATGCACGTTTTCTGCAAAGGGAATTTTTGAACCTGCCTTCAAATTACTAGCAAAGGTCACTGCCACCTGCTGCTCATATTCCAGCCTGGTAACAGTCGGATCCATCATGATTAGAGAAAGCCAGGTTCATTTTCCTCCTTTCCCTAAGAAATATCAAATCCACATCCCCTACATCCCAGGAAAGTACCCTAACCCTCCACTTCTACTAACCACAAGTGCAAAGTTTAACAGATTCTGTGCCACTGTTAAATAGAGTACAAAAGGGACAATGTCTCCTGTGCTCATTTTTTAGCATATTCCCCCAGGCAGGAGGAGGCCTCAGGTGTGATGTATCCTCCAAGGACTGTTTGCACACTGCAGCTTAAGACTGGCACATGTGAAACGCATAAATAGACCATGGAAGAACGTCAGGAGCCTGGCTCTTTTCTTGTCCTCAGTGAGTGCTCTAACTGCATAATCATGCTCATATGTAAACTCTTTTCAGGATTTTCACACTTTTGTGCACAAAACAGCAGACACCATGGGGAATGTCCCCAGGGAGCCAGGTGTTTTATCAGAGCACGTAGAAATCTGTGATGGATAGAAATGATGCCTGTCCTCTTAAATCACAGATAAAGATGGTATGAATTAGCCTACTGCAAGGAGAGAAATGCTCCTAGCATTATTATGACTTTGTTAATTAAAAATCCCACCAAAATAGCATAACCCATGCTCATCTTTAAAAGAATGTAGTGAGGGCTCACTGAGGGGAGGGGGAGAGAATGCCAGGCTGCTGCAGAGCTGCCCCTCTGCCCTGGCAGAGGACAGGATCAGGCTTGAGACACCCTGACTTCCCTCATCTTTACTGGCTTTCAGCAGCAGCTCCCAGGTCTGGTGCAGCACCCCACTTACCAAAGAAGGATCCTAGGGAATCCACCTGCACTGAACTCAGAAGCCATCCTACATGTCACAGAGAGTTGAAATGCCAGTCATGGCTGCAACACCACAAGCACAGGATACACCTGGCAGGTGGGCATACTAGTGCTCTGAAGAGGATTCCTCTGAAGTGATTCAGACATGGAATTTGATGGGATTTTGACCCATAGAGGTCAGTGCCTTCAATGCAGGTAATTTCCCATATTATGGTTGGATGTCCCGCACGAGTCTGAAATGCTATATTACAAAATGTAACATGGCATTTGTTCTTTTTTTTTTTTTTCTTTCTAAGAAATAAAAGTCATTCTAACTGCAAAGGGACAGTTTTGTTCTCAAAAGAATGGCTGTGAGACTTCTAGGGTTTGATTCATGCTGGTAGAATCTGCAATTTATAAAGGCATGGGTGAAAAGAAAGGATCCCCATGTTAAAATAATATGCTGTCACTGTTCTTGAATCTGATCAGGATGACGGATTACGAAATACTATATAATGTACATCACTAACAAAAGTGTCACGTGATGTAAATCAGCTATTACTTTGCCATTACATAAGGTCTTAAATTTTTCATTCCTCTCAGTGCCTTCAATTGTGCAGTCAGACTTCAAAGCAAAAGTTACTAACCAGAAGAGAAGTAAAAAAATCTTAAAGAAGAAGAATTAGTTATTTGATTCCAGTAGGCCTCAAAAGTGTCAGAACTCTTACAACAAACAGGGATAAAATAGCAGAAATTTTCTGTATTATTATTAAGCTGGTATTGTATTTATCCAAAATACCATAAAATTTTAGGAAATGGCAGCTGTGGAGTTCATTCATGTATGGTAGGCAGATGGGAATGATCAACTGCAACATCTCCAAAGGGTTTTCTTGTGGTGCATCAGACCAGTGAATCATGAAATGAGAAATGTTTGTATGACAGAACGCAGAAGCAAACACCATCAAGTAAGTATTCTCCAGCCTAACACACAGTGAGAGTCATACTGCAGTCACTTGACTAATAACTTTATTTTAAAGATAAATCCAAAATGCTTGGTAGATCATTTATCCACAGTTCACAGTTTTTGTGCAAAACTGTGTCCAAGCAATTTCAATTACTGCAGGGGAAATATCAGATGTAAGTTAAAAGATTGAAATGTTAAGGCTGTTACTATATGAAATATAAACAAAGTCATGCAGATTTTCTGTAATTTGCCTTTGGATTGCGAAAAGATTCTATATAGTAGGCTCAAAGTGAACTTAGACAGAAAACCATCATATTTATACATTGTTTTGTGAACAAAGTAGGGCCTGGAAGCTGCATCTTTTTTCACTCTTCAAAGTCTTTTCTGCACATTAATTTTATACTTAAAGTGTTACTATATTTATATTTTAAATCCAATATCTAAGTGTCTCTCTCTAGAAGCATTTAGTACTTCCCAAGGTCTTCAGCTTCCTTCATTACTTAGAAAGCACTTTGCTGATGTACTAATATTGCAATAAACATTGAAATCCTACCTGCAGTTTTGTCAGCTCACCAGGGGCAGAATAAACACAAGGTCTCAGAAGTGCTTTCCCTTTATGTCAGCTGATGACAACAAACAGTTCAGTCTGAATGCATTTTTATTAATTGTTCTAACACTTCTTTTTTATTATTCTTTTCTCCAAGTAGGAGTGCCCAATTCATTGTGGCCAGGAGCAATTTTTAAATTTCAGGTTAAATTCTATCCATAACTGGGACGAGTTGTGCACGCTTGCTTGGTTACATGCATGGTGAGAAATAACAGGGCTCGTTACCATCCTGTAACTGCACTTCACAGCATTAAGCTAAACTCTGTACTTCATTCTGCACAGAATAATGATTTGTCTGTAATTCTATATTAAGAATAATGGTTATCCTACATAATTGTACGAGGCTACATAAAACAAGCCAGAAATAGTCACCTGGTTATTAGCAAATTGGGGATTTAGGTAAAGAAAAAAAGCTCATGGCAAGTTCAGAAAAAGTCAGTCTGATGAAGTCAGGCTCAGTCCTGAGCACCTGCAGGGTTAATACAAAGTCTGTTGCTGTTACTAGAAAAGTCAATATTATTTATGCCTGGCTACCAGTCTGTGACAGACTGCGCAGAATAGAAAACCCTCCACAGGGTAGGATGAAATAGGCTATTGAGAAGGCTTTAGAAATCTGTCTGACATTTCTATAACAACCTTATGGAAAAGTATTGATTTATGAAATTTATACAATGCTATATCCCATAACAGAAGAATCCTTTCTGTAGGGCTCCATAATGTTGAAAGCTGATACACTAAGGCCTTTGGCTGTGCATCATCCCACATATCAGACCTCCACCCCCATTGCTACTTAGGAGGTCAGAGGATATAGATTTGGCTGACTGCACATCCCTGACACCTTATGATTTTCAAGGAGAGTTTTCTACTTTATAACAACTGTATTTGGTTTTTGCTAACATTTCAGGTTAAGTTTGCCAGAGCATTATGTAGATGTCACAGATCTTAATTTTGGATTTAAGTTTCATGCTATGCCACTGTGTCAAAAATTAAGATAATGTTTGTTCAAGCAGTTTGCAGTAATTCAGTCATTTCAATAGTCTTTAATATTTTTTTTCACAGTTTAGGAATTTTTTGTTTAATTTCCATTTCCAAAAAGAAAAGAAACAATGGGATTCCTTACAAAACTTTAAAATGTACCTTTCAGTGTCAACTAATAGCAGAAGTGTACAACAAGGGCTCACCAGCAGCTTCAGACAATGATGATCGTCAGACTACACTTAGGAAAAAGATACATACATACGAAGAAAACAAAATTAAAACCTTGATGAAAAAATTAAAACCTTAAAGTGACAGTGCCAATTCCTGCATTTTATTTTCATTTTTGCATATCACATAAAAATGTTATCTTTTTGGTCCAGCAATGACTTGTATATGTTCCATAGATAGAAGAAACCCATGTCAGACTCAAACACCTTCCCACAGCTCGAGTGTAAGTAAGAGAACAATTTGTCATAAATTGATAGCACTGAAGAAACTGCTCAGTTTTGGATGACAAAATTTTATGTGAAAAAAAGATCAAAATTTTTTACAAAATCAAGTGCAAATGGTAAGATCTACTTTAATTATGCAATAAATTTATAAAGAATATAATTTTCTCTGTAATCTAGTGCTTTCTATACTTTCACAAGCTCTATTTCTCTTTTGGCTCTTCCTTTGCTTTTTCAGGAAGTAGGAGTAATTTGCTTCCTTCTTTTCCCTGGATGTTTCCACAAGACAGTTAATGTTCATGACACCTAATCACCGTTTCTGATGGCTAAAGAACTCTCTTCCAGCTGATAAAGTGGTAACCTTCTCTGCAGCAATGAAACTTGAAGAAGCTCTACTGAAGTCACTGGTTTTTTACAGCCATGCACTTTCAACCTGTAAATTACCTTGAGTTTCTTTAATATCGAGTTCAGGACTTACAGCAGAGTTTGATGTAACATCAGCCTTATTATGGTTTTGAGATCCAAGGCAATAGGTGGATTGATTGTTTATTTTACAAAACTGCCAGTTTGTGGATATCCAAAATATTTCCTAACTTCTAACTTCTAATCTTGGTATTTTGGAAGCATAATTGAGGAAAGCACTGTACAAGGGGACAAAATTTCAAATTAGCCACTGCAAAATGTATATCAGTACCATCTGCAATTTCACACAGTATCATACCTAATTTGTTCCAACACTACTCTTAAAAAGAAAAGTGAAGCCAAAGTTATTTAAGTCGATACAAGAAAAGGTTTTGCTAAAGACCAACTGCTTCATGAAGAAATCCTTTTGTAGTAAGAAAAAAGGTGCCAGATTACATCAAGCTTCTTGCATTATCATATTTGGAACTTGCCAGCCTATGTTTTTATACAGGCATCTTTGAAAATCTTCTCCTTCTGTCACGGTATTCTAAAGATAGATGCATTGGTAATAAAACCTTATTTGATTGAATAATTAAGATCTTGTCACCCATAATTAAACACCAGCTCTTAATACAGCTCCATTTATGCTCGAATTTCTTAGGACATATAAAGTATTCCTGCTTCTAAAATCTGAAGGAACTTTTAATCTAGTTTAGTCTTGTGTTTTGTCCTCTCCATTTGTTCTAAACTGATTCTTCATAGTCAATGAAGCTGAGGATCATAAATTCCAATCATCCCATTCCTGAAAAAAATTGAGGCCCATCCCTCCCACCATGGAAATCTCACAGAACAATGGAACTGATTCAGTAGACATTCAACTGCTTTTTAACAGGTGCAGGCTCCATAAGAGAAGGAAAGCTTGACCTCCCAATATGATCCCAACATTATGTCCCATTTGATTCCTTCCTCAACAATATTTTTGTGCAGATATCTTACAGTGAGCACTCATCAGATTCTGAGCTCAACCAAAGGTGAAAACTTTGAACAACATTTTGAGAGGTGGGAGTGGGCTGGTAAGAGGAAGACTGTTTCCTGCCTTGTGGATTTGATATTCCCCTGAGCTGGGCAGAATGAGGGTCCCATACCCAGTCATATATGATATGTGATTATCAGACCATCAGCAGATAAGTACAGAGACCAGGCTTTATCATTTGACACTCCTGAGTCTTTCAGTCAGTACTATGTTCAAATTAGATGTGATTTATGTTCACGCATGTAATAAATTCTTTCCAGCTTTAGCCAGACTCCTCTTTGTTGTGGTTTAAGCCCAGCCAGTAACTCAGAACCAAGCAGCAGGTCTCTCTCTCCCCCACTTCTTCCTTCTGCTCCTGAAGGGATGGGAAGGAGAATCGAAAGAATATAACTCCCACGGGTTAAGATAAGAACAATCCAGTAACTAAGGTATAACACAAGCCACTGCTGCTACCACCAATAATAATAATGAAAATAACAAGGAGAGAGAATACAACTGCTCACTACCCACCATTTGATACTCGGCCTGACCTGAGCAGTTATCTAACCCTTCCGGGAAACTGCCTCCAGTTTATGTAGTGGGCATGATGTGCTGTGGTATGGAATACCTCTTTGGCTAGTTTGAGTCAAGTGTCCTGTCTGTGCTTCCTCCTGGTTTACCCTCCTGTCTGGCAGAGCATGAGACTCAGAAAGTCCTTGGTCAGAGTAAACATTACATAGCAACAACTAAAATCATCAGTGTTATTAGCATTGCTCCCAGGCTGAAAGTCAAAACCACAGCACTGCACCAGCTACTAAGAAGGATTAAAAATGCCTGCTGCTGCTGAACCCAGGACACCTTTCCAGGTAAACCTGTTTTCAGGATGTCTGATAGTGTCAGACATATATGCAAATCTGAGAAGAAAAAAAAAAAAAGAAAATATTAACATTTCATCTACCATTTGAAAAAAAAAGTGACTATTTTTTCCCCAGAGAATTACAATTTGGAGTATAATATTTGAAGAATTCGATCACCTCCAAAATGAAACCAATTCCTATTTCACCTTAGCTTGTAAATTACTCAGCTCCAAAATAATGCCAAAAGTAGTCATTGGTCATTTGAAAGAAAATTCGTCTATGAGCAAAAATTATCTTTTAATTGATGAAGATTGTAATGCCTGTGTAGTGTCTTAAAGCCTACAAAGGAAATCTGATATATTTATTTCACCTATGTTCTTCTCATGTACCTCAATAAGCCTTTTATTTTTTATTTGAATAGACTTCATGTCTCAAAGGAGGAGTCTGGGGACTCACAAGACCATGCAACATCAAAGTAATGTCATATTAGTCATGGTTACATGGCCTTTTATTTAAAAAATGACAGAGCAATGGCTTATTTCTTCAGACTTCTGTTCATTCTTCTACATACAAACAGAAAGGATTGTAAAAAAGGTGAAAGGAAAAGTTTTTATGTGAGCTACACTGCTTATTTCTGCACAGCTTTGGCTTGATAAGCTATTTCAAGAAGTTCTTTCAATCAGCTTTAAAAGTCAAATGGGAGAAAGGGCACAGTTGCACAGATCATATCCTAGATAAAAGAAGTATATAGAGGCTAGCATCTCTATGATCACATTTTATCAGCTTGAGCAGCAAGGAGATTTTGGATGCAAAGGGACCTTGATAAAGGACCAGTTAAAACATTTAAAATAGAACTCTTTTCTAAGCATGAATCTTTCAGTACAAGAACCACAACCAATCTTCCAAAAAACTGTTGTTACATCTTCTTTGGGAAAAATAAAATCCCTTGAGATTTTTAGTATCACAGGAAATATCAGCTTGTCCTTCAGTGAATGGAGTAAATGGAATATAACAGATGGAATATAAAACCAAAAAGCAGAAGCAGAAAAAACCTGTAATTAAAGCATGGATCATGATTCATGGATAGAGGTGCCAAGATGCTGTTTCCTCAGCTTTGAAACCTCTGTTTTGTTGATTGTGAGTGGAAAAGTTATGATGAATCGTGACTCAATCCCACGAGACAAGTTGAGCCGTAATGAGTTTAAAGTTGGATTTCAAACTCTCCTATAGCTAAAAAAGTGCATGTTGCAAAGCTTCACACTATTCCGATTGCATTGTATTCTAACTGGCATCTGAACCTGTAGACATCTTGTAGATGTCTGTTCATCTTCAAGAGCAACTGGGAATTTTTCTAGACAGGGTGCTGTTGTGAGCTAAACAGCAAATATAACAAATGAGCATGATAAGAAGACTAAATCAATTCCATGTACTGTTTCTTCTGTTTCTCTTATAAACAATAAATCATTGTAGTTTTTACTTATGAACATCACATGAATATTAGACAAGAATTACTGTTCAAGCTGCTGAACTGTTACAAAAGAATTTAAAGCCTGCTATACATAGCCTTTCAGTCCAGATAGCAGAGATTAAATCACCTGTTCTTACATGACAACGCAATAATATACATTAATTACAGCACAGTGATATGCAGCATATATGTTGAAAGTCTAATCTCTAGGGGTAAGAAATAACCATTAAAGAAATGGCAAAGAAATAAGGACAAATTCCTATAAGCTAAAGTGATGGGCATCTCTGAAATTTTTACTTCCAAGAAGAGAATTTCTTTCTGTACAACATGTTTTTACACTTGTGATTTCTCTAATTTGAGCAGGAGTGCTGATCCAGACATTCAGAAAGAAAAGTAGAAATAATTACTTAATTCAGTAAGAAAGGTAGAAATAGTTAATTAATTCAGTAAGTATTTGTGTCCCATCATGTACAAGTGGCTAGGACTGAAGCTTTGCTGAGCTTCTCTTGCAGAATCTAATGCTCACTGCTGTGACCCCAAGAGCTCCCAAATGGTATGTCAGTGAGTCAGGTAAGCTTCTACCAACCATGTGCTAGACCCAGGATGAACAAACCCAGCATCAGACAAGTGAGCAGCTGATGTGTCTCAAGACTTTCAGAAGAGGTTGGTTGGCTGGACTACAGCACTTACATTTGTGAAAGAAAGCTAGCATTTTAATTCCCATGTGCAGCCTTGGGAGGACTTTACTTGTAATGATTGAATCAGATCAGCAAAACAAGATTTAGTCAAGAACCACTGCTAGGCATTTACAGTTTGGAGACATTGATTTGCTGGTTTCATTCCCTTTTGCTCCCTCTTTCCTCTCCCTCTTCTTATAGAAGTAATTTTCCATCCATTTTACTAAGATGAAGCTCTGTCTGGTTAGGTTGCCAAGTTGTTCATTATTCTCCTCTGTCTTCCTTTTATCTGAATATATCTAAGCAACACGACTGCAGGAAGAATTGTCATTTGGGGAGTGAAAGTTCTTGCAGAGGACGGAAGAAGATACACTGTGTTCTCTTTTATTTTGTCTTTTCCCGTTATTTTTGTTTTCTCTTCTGTTCCTGTGGAGATAGGAACCTTTTGTAAGGAGATTCTGAAGTCCATCCATCCCTAGGCTATACTAGCACTGGAAGGCAGAGAAAGTTGTGAAGGATGCCAGAGGTCAGAGCTGACACAGGAACTACTTGGGAATAGAAAGGTCAGAGTTTCTTTCAGAAGGTATTACTGGATTAACATGTAGTGGATTTGTGCATTCTTCACAGAAGAGCATTACTGTCGTGGTTAGAATTCAAAATTAAACAGACATGGATGGAGCCTTTTCACTAAATTAGTTGAAGGCCAAAGCCTCCATCAAGAGTGTTGACATCCTTCCCACTTGCTTCTTTACTCATCCTATCAGTTTTGCAACAGTTGCATCATGTGGAAAAGAGCTGTTGCTTTCAATCCAGAAGGGGCCTTTCTGAGCTCTGCCAATGTTATATCCTGTGCTGCACTGGAATTTGAGACAGTTAAAGCTGACTGAGGAAAAATTTCTCCTAATTCATAACATCCTGCAAATAAATTGGTGATATCTGCTGAGTTTTTTGCTGACAATAGTTATTTCTTTGTGTGTTTTTCTTTTTTTCTTAATATTATTAAGAAGAAAAAAATAATTGTCCTGCACCTGCCATTCTAAATGGTTGTATATTAAGGGGGAACAGAAATAATTACTCCAAAAATGAAATACAGAAATATGTACACAATCACAACTTCTTAAGTGATACCAGAGTAAATGCTTTATTTTAAAACCTCTCATTTAAGCTGGTTTCCCACATGCCGATAACAAAAGATTTCAGATTTCACTGCTTAATAAAATAAAATACGGGAGTCAGTGCCAATACTGAATAAGTTATTGAAAATACTAAGCAAATAGATTGATTGTATAAAACCAAGGCAATAAAACCAGGAAAGCAATTCAAAATCCGCAAAGAAATTATTGCACTTGGTGCCTTCGTTATCTGAAGGAGTCCTCCCAAAACCTGCAGGGTCCAGTGAGGTTACCAATGATGTAAGGGGCAGCTCAGTACTGTGGAGGACTAGGTCGAGGATGTTTGTACTGTCAGATTTTTGTGATGCCAGTTAGCCCTCTGACAAAAGCACCATTTTAGAGAGCTGGTGCTTAAACTCCTGCTAGTTCCTTATTTTGCATCCAAGATTACAAAATTGATAAACATGAAAGGGCTTCTGAATAATGTTTTGCTCCAGCCCTAATTTTTTGCCCCCATTTTTTCCTGTCAGAATGTCACACACACCACAGTATGTGATCAGTTAAAGGGAAGGGTTAGTTCTGTAAATATCTAAACAACTTCTAAAAACATTTCTATATATGGAAAGGGGCATTAAGACACACCTACACTAAATTAGAACCCTGTTTCTTCCTTCAAGCAGAAACTCAACTCCTTTCCATACTGCTTTGATACAAGTCGCTCTCACAGGCAGGACTTGGATAAAGGGAAAGTCATGTCTTTCATCAGTGAAGCATGACATGACAACTTGCAGCAAGGATATTGATTTACCCACTTAGGACCAGCCTGACCAGCCCAGCACTGTCATTTGTCTTGGTGTGTGGCATGGTCAGCTTCAGGCAAACAGATTTGTTAGGCTTTCAGCAAAGCCACGTTCAGCAACCCAGGCTCAGGTACAGCTACACCAGACAAAGCCAATTGGTCTGAGCTGAGCTTGCTCCTATGCCACTGTCAGGTAAATGATAGCAAAGTTTCTCCTTCCGTGACACAACTTAGTCTCCTGTGAGATACGACTTATCCCTCGGTTCATTTTAATGATGTTGCTGAAGTATTAAAAACCTCTCTGAGAAGCGATATGGCTAGGGGCTTTTTTCTTTCCAGAGAAGGCTTGTTTACAGATACAATATACAGAACAGCAGAAATCAGAAACAATTTCCTGTAACTCCTGTATCTATTCCCCAGACAATGAGCTTTTAATCCTTGGATCACTCTAGCACATGCATTCTTTTCTCTTGCACTAGCTTCCAGCCGCTAGTCCAAAAGGCAGACTTTGTGTAGTCTGCTCAGCAATTTTTCTTTGCTGTGAATTTAGAGTCTAGTTTGTATTAGTTGAGGGAATTGTTGAATGGCAATGCTCTGAGTATTATGGATCTCCACATCCTTGGGGATTATCACTGCCTTGAGTTCATAGACATTTCTGTAGAATGGAAAGTTAAATTTTCTCTTGGTTGTTAGCTACTCATCTTTTTTTTTTCTTTTTTTTTTTTTTATTTCTGAATAGAGAATACCCCGAAAAACATTTTATCTTGTTTTATTCCTTTAATCTAGATGCTCAAGTTGAGGTTGTCATTGTCACAGGCTTCCTCTACAAGTCATGAGAAAGGACAGACCTTCTTAGAGGGCTAGGGTAGGGACTCATCAGTTGCTTAAGTTGCCATGCTTGGTGGGAATTTGTTAGAGAGGGGTTAATAACTTCTAGGTCATTTTTGCAGTCATATAGGCAAGGTAACTCTTTGTTACAGCATCTTTTTTATAATTTCCATTTCAAATGCACTGGGAAGACACATCTTCCCTAGGGCAACATAGAGGCATAATGCCTTCAGCTCTCAGAGGCACCAACTCCACACTTGCATGTCTATCACAGAGTGGGGTTGTCCCTTCTCCCTGCAGCATTTTCCCAGTTCTGATAATATTCCGAAGGGGAATGTCTTAACAGGGACTCCTTGTTACAAACTTATTCACATCTGCCTCCTAATCAGTACCGACTTACATAACAGACATCAATAAATGGATTGATGATTTTTAGGCATGTCTAGCCATCAGGTTTCATCCAGGAAATACACTGCAGCCACAGCAACAGTTCATCTTTGACAAACCCACTCTGCCTCTGGAAGGATTAAATGGTAAGCCAGAGAGACCTGGAAAAGTATGGGCTGAAATCTGTGCCTTAGAGTACCAAAGCATATTTGTGTAGTTGACAGCTTTTCCAGATGTTTAAAAACTGGTGCAGGAGTCCCATCTCATTGAATAGCTGGCAGGTACAGTGCAGGAGTGTTTGCATGTGGTCTGTGAAGAATTCAGTTATTACTTCCCCAGTTCCACATTATTTTTCTATTCCCAGGGAAAAACTATGTTCTAGGGATAAAATTGTCAGACAAGATGCCTAAACTGACAGAAGGGAAAATATGTGCATGAAGGTGCTTTTAAATAGCGGGATGCTACCAGGACTGCAGGGACTATAAGGACACAATATGGTAGGACTTATGTTTGAGTATCTAGATTACAAAAAAGGATGGGCTGCACCTAGAGCTGTGTGAGGTGAATTACATGATCATAGGCTACTCCCTATCCAAACTAACAGAGATTCATCAGACGGACGGCTGTCACTCAACTTTGGGACAGCACTGAGTAACTCACTGCAGCAGTGCCGAAGCTGTTTTGAGACCATCTTCTTAAATGACTCTAGGGATAGTTGCACAAATTGCCACCTTGGTGGTTTCATCAGGACCAAGGAAGTTATTAAAATATGAGAAACCCTCCTCCCACTCCTCTTCCAAAAGCTGTTGGGTCAGATACAAAAGGAGAGAAGATGCCTTGTAAAGGCACAGTATCTATGAATTTCCATTCCTGACCAACTGAGACACCCTTGTGGTCCAAAGCTTCTGTATGTATTTTCAATGACCAATGCACCATATGAATTATTTTATGTACAGTTTTCTGGACAAATGTAGCGTAGAAAAAAATAAACATATTTTTCAGTGAGTTATACAGAAAAATAATGGCACTTGCAAATTATTTTATATATATATATCCCAGGCAACACAGCTCCCCAGCAGTTCCCCAGATGTCTACTTGGTATTCCTGTAAGTGTTATATCACCAAATATGAGACTGAAAAGACATTGGTATCATGTACGCAGAAGCTACATTCTATTTTTGGTGCTATATTGAGGCAAATGAGGAGGCAACTCAGTGAAGAAAATTGTTCTCAGATACAGTGGTATTAACCTGAAAGCAGAGGACAGTCCTTGAAATGCAGTTATATAATGTCTGGACAGGAGATGCTGGTGGAACTAATAATCTTTGAAATGTTACCAGATACTTAAGCTGAAGTCAAAGCCCAAATCTATGTCTTATTCCTGCATATTAATTTAGTAAAACAGATTATTCATGCTTCAGGTGTTATCTTTTTGTTTGGGAAAAGCAGGTACATCCTTAAGGAAATGTTGACTGGATTTCGCTTGCTTTTTTTAAATCCTAAATCCTCAAGAGCAACAAAAGGGACTCTATAACTTATAAACATTTGCGATGAAGGGAAAACATTTTTAGTTTCCCATGAATTATTTACATTCCCCTGCACTATCAGATATCTTCAAAAGAACATGACAAAAGAGAGCAGTGCACTGGGTTCATGTAAAGTTAAATTTGTTGAGAGAAGTCCTATGAATTCAAAGCTCTGAGACCTAGTTCTCATTTCTGATGTTGGGCGCACACTTGCAGCCTGATTTTTTGAAAACTTTCTAAGGGTTTTGGGAGTTTTCAGACTCTACGATGACATGCCTATAAGGAAGTGCCCACTGAGCTCAGTTGCAGAGCACTAGAGCCCAGGTCTCTGTGGGTGACTGGCACAAATGTCTGTTGTTTCCAAATCCCCTTGTGGCCTCACTTTGGGGGAGCTTGCCTCTGCCACCAGGACAATGGCACACCATCCCAAATCAAGGGATAGTTTGCTCCCAACTCTCCCAAAGACAGCTGGAGCTGTTGGCTTCCATTTCCAGGTCAGTCTGGACAATCCCTCTTAGTGAGTTTCACAAGCAATAGCAATAGATCTTTTCCTATATTTTTTCTTTTTTTTTTTCTCTTTTTTTTTTTTTTTTTTTTCCCCTCAGTGTAGCTTACTATATTGAAGCAAACTATGAATACTGAGTGGCAAAATCCTGTCTTTTTATAACCAAACCTATTTTTAGCTTCTTGGTAAAAGGACAACTGAAACTCAATAATATGCTTAAAATCACTGTGTACATTGCAGAGACTGACTCCAAAGAAGATCTCAGTAAATGGCAATTGATACCTTGGCCTTGACATGTACTTCCCTATTGCAGTGCAATCTGAGACAAGGCTATTTTCCCCAGCAGATTATCATTCGTCATTATAGTCACTGCAAAACGGTGGGTCTGCAGCCCACCAAAGAATATTTAAATACACCAGAAATACATACTGAAAACAGCATGTGCATGTTACGTTTTACAGAATCTGTGCAGCAAGTACATTTGTTTACAAAAGGGTTTTGATGTTACTTAGTATTTAAGGTTTTTTTTTTTTAATTTGTGTTCACCTTTTAGCCAGTCTTGATTCAGTCATTGACGAGCTGCAGGCAATCTCCAATCACTGTGCATTTGAGTAGGAAAACATAACCGAACCATCACCTTTTTTGTCCTACCATGAGTTCATAGATCCCCTGCTTCCACAGATGGCCTGCCAGCTTTCTCAGAACAGGTCTGAAAGTAAGAGCTTTCTTTCTGCCAAGTACAGTGGGTCTATGGAACATTATCTATGCACACGTGTGTCCCTGTGCGTATGTAAAATATACAGTGTAAGTAGTATAATCCAGTATAATCCTCCATCCTCATTCATTGTTGCAGGAATTTAACAAATTACTGCTGAAAGCAGGAGAATGTGACAATCATCTGAGAACAAATAGACTATTTACAATTAAAAATGTAGTGAAAAATAGCTTGAATATTCAGCATGTCTTAATGAATTAAAGACACTTGTCTTCCCATTTTCTTACCGAGGTGGAACACTTTTTCATTGCAGCTAAATGAAAGTCCTTCGTTCTCTTTAGAAAGCTGCTGTATAAAAAGGCATAACATCAATATTAGTTATGCTGACTTTCATCATAGTCAGACTGTCATACTAGAAGGCCTTAGTTACAATGTTATTTAACATATTAAGTTTACTGTCTATAGATAGAATTTTGGTGTGAGTGTACTCAGCAAGGTAGAACTGATGACCTTTTTAATTAAAAGATAAAATGTTGCCAGGGCAGACTGATCTTAATGTTGCTGTGCCACTAGATAAAAACAAAAAGCGACCCATGAAAATGTTTTCTTATTTACTTCTATTTCAGGAAATTTTTAAGATAAGAAATGTTTTCAGAACATTCTGGAAATTTGATTAATAGACTTAGGGATTTTTTTGTAGTGTTTATCTTCTCTTGCATGTATAACTGCTGCTGTAGCAGAACACTGTTCTGCATCCTATTCCATCATAAGGTTTAACCTTTGCGAAAGTAACCAGTGCAAAGGGACATCACATCTGAATCAACATCCAAAGATCCAACTTAGGCCTCTTTGTGGAGACTATCAATAAAAGGTAGGAACTAACCCAAGTTTACAGCAGTGATTTAGGTGATGCAAAACCCTGCGAACAGGCACATATGTCCTGAGCACTCTAGCATGACCATTGAAATATAGAAACAAGTAAAAGGAGACATTTAAATTAGTGTCATTCATGCTTTATTTATTGACGGGGTTTTTTTCTAATGAACGATGAATACGTTTTTTTTATCTCAGTATTCAAGATTGAAATAATCTATGCTATTACACATCACATTGCCTTGACAAAAGATGTCACAGAATCATAGAATCATAGAATATTTAGGGTTGGAAAGGACCTTAAGATCATCTAGTTCCACCCCCCCTGCCATGAGCAGGGACACCTCACACTAAACTATGTCACCCAAGGCTCAGTCCCGCCTAGCCTTGAACACCGCCAGCAATGGAGCATTCACAACTTCCTTGGGCAACCCATTCCAGTGCCTCACCACCCTCACAGT
>JASSUY010016834.1:0-10611 GCA_032466535.1 Forpus xanthops
ATCAGGTTGGCATCAGCCCACCTCACAAGTGTGTCAAGGTCCCTCTGGATGGCATTCCTTCCCTCCAACATATCAACTCAACCACACAGCTTGGTGTCATCAGCAAACTTGCTGAGGGCACACTCAATCCCACTGTCCCCATGAGCAAGGGAAAATGGCAGCACATGGCAAATAAATGCTTTGATCGAGGTCTTGTAGAATCATAGAATGTCTTGAGTTGGAAAGGACCTGAGAATCATCCAGTTCCAACCCCCTGCCATGGACAGGGACACCTCACACTACACCCTGTCACTCAAGGCTCTGTCCAACCTGGCCTTGAACACTACCAAGGATGGAGAATTTACCACTCATGCCATGATGCTGCATGAGCCCATCTCTGCTCGACTGTATTACCACCCTCAAGTTTTAAAGAGAATAAAGCTGAACTTCATTCCCTTTGAATGGAGTTCAAAAACCGATTTTTTGATGGTGCTCTTGTAGGGAAGCTGTTTCCTTTAATCTGGAAATAAGTCACTTTAGGCAGAAAGATCATGTTTTTCTCCCTCTGAGTGCTGAATGTAACATCGTGACTTGTGTATAAAGCCTGTTTCAACTATGAGGAAATTTCTTCTGTCCTGTTAAACTTAAACCTCTGTGAAATCCATATGTACTAGGGGTCTGAACACAGGAACAGAATTAAATGTTTAAATAAGCTTAAGGGACACAGTCAAGTCATATTAACCTCAAAATATACAAGCACTGCAAGTGTTGTATGGGGTTTTATCTTTTGATTTCTTTCTTTTCTTTCCTATTTTGAATTGCCTTCAAGTTTTGTACCTCAATTTGCTGATAGAAATGAATGCAACTCTTGCAGTTGGAGTGATACTTAACCCATTATTTATATTATGTACTTTAATGGAAAGAAAGACAGTTTGACTCAAGAATATCCTGTATTCCCAGCATTTTCTACCTTGTTCAGAGTAATCACAGACTTTAGAAACCAAATCTCCCTCTTGTTTGAAAGGTTTTGGGTTTAGACGCAGTCTTTGGAGGCTGCTGGAAAGATTGCAAGGCAATCTGAGAGGCACATAAGAATGGTGGTTTTTATGTGCATTCAGTTTATGTAGGGAAAAGCTGCTTATCAGAAACACAGGACCAAGGAGGTTAAGACAGAGAGAACAATCATGGTCCAAAAGAGAGGTGATGGAGCAGATGATCTCAAGGCCATTTCCAGTGCTAGCGGTATTCCCAGTCCTGCCTCACCTTGCTCAGATTGGCAACACAACCTAAAAGCCTATGTGCTGATTGCATTTGTCTTTTCCTTCTGCATTAATGCCATTTGCTTGCTATATTTCTTTTGAAGAAGTCTGTGCTATTCAGAGGCTCATTTAATATATAACGAGCCATGTTTGCTTGTTTGTTTTCTTTCTAGTAAGAGTATTTTTACATCAAGACCTATATTTACAGTCAGATATTGTTAATTTCCTTCCCTGTCTTCCTATTCCTCATCACACAAAGTCTCACAGGACTATAGTGAGTTCCTGAAAATGGGGACCAAGCCAATGTATATAAATCTGGGATCAACAGAAGAGGCTAAAGTCCATGCTGAGGTATCCATTGATACTGGAGTCATAAGAAAGCAGAACAGACTTCACTTTAATATGTTCATTTAGAGCAGGTGGAGAGAAAAATGCCTTATATCAACAGACACACAAATCTTTAACATAACTTTGGCAGGCACAGGCTTAGTTTTCTGCATTACTGATGTGAGGATGCTTTGTCCCAACAACTCCTCCAATGTTCCTTCAACTCCTCCA
The DNA here is from genome assembly GCA_032466535.1 of Forpus xanthops. NCBI lineage: Eukaryota > Metazoa > Chordata > Aves > Psittaciformes > Psittacidae > Forpus > Forpus xanthops. Next base: position 1,797 of record JASSUY010016834.1, read on the forward strand.
CACTTCAGCACTGATTCCAGTGCAACCCTGCCAGAGAAAGGTCAGAAGCTTGCAAAAGGATTGGCGGAATTGGATGTTTTGTCCCAAGCACCCCTACAATGTTCCTTCGACTCCTCCAGACTCAGCACTGATTCCAATGCAGCTTTGCCAAAGACAGCTGAGAAGCTTGTGAAAGGCTTGGTGGAATGGGAATAAAGATCTCCAGGGATGTTCAAACTCACAAAATCAGCAACTTCACAGGAGTGTAGGAACAACCTGAAATAATTGAAAGAGACTGAAAGCATCCTACTCCATACAGCTGCATAGTCCTTCCTGAAATCTGCCTTCTTTTTGCTAAGTGAGCTGATTTACTTCAAGTAGTATGGAAAACTCCTGGAAGTCACTATGCCTTTCCTGATGTCACTGAGATATTTGGTCCAATTGTGCAATTGTAACATGCTTACATGTATGACGAAATGTGGAAGCCACTCAATGGTGCCAAACACTGTACATTGTAAATGGTTTGGGGCAGAGCTCCTCCTTTCTGCTCTGCTTTCCTTGAAGCTCTGCTGAAGGATGGCATAAGCATGAGTGAAATGTATAAAATGTGCCATGATTTTAACAATGCATAACTTGTCTCCTGGGTTTACTGCTTTGCCCCAGCGCAATCTTGGCCATGACCTCTTGGTCGCTGCTGAAGATGCTGATGAAGACTGAAGAGCAAGAGAAGATGACTCCAGACCAGGTATGGTTTTGCTCCATCCTTTTGTAGCATAAACCTAATTGAGCTGCACGTAAAACATACGATCCACAATATACCTTGCAATAACAATGGCCCCACATGTGCACATGAACACGACCTTACTTTAGGGCAAATATGGCATATAATCCCTACACAGCTGGAAAATAGGTGATGGTGGGTTTAGCCTTAGGCTTGTGTACCTTCCCCATTTTCCAGTGTGGATGTCTCACCCTTAGAATCATAGAATCAATTAGGTTGGAAAAGACCTTTAAGATCATCAATTCCATTGCCTCAGGACTGCCAAGACCACCACTAGACCATTAGACGAGTCCATGAAGAGCAAATTCACCAATGCTTATTAAAAAGGGTATCTATATGTGACTTCCTGCATTGAAAGTGCAAAGCCTTCTGGCTGCAGATAGCTGAGATCTCACACAGCACTTCTCATGCAGAAAGAGAAAGGGTTGACTCTAGGATTTACATGCAAAAGACTGCCTTTTAAAAGGAAGGGCTGATCACTAAACCAGACAACAACCCAAATCAGCCTGCACTCAGGAGAATTTTCAAGCAAGCATGATACTATGCCACAAATTTGGTTTGTTTTGGGGTCTTTTAGCAATTTCAGCAAGAATTTGGAAAAACAGGTTTTATTCCTATCCTCAGTGCCCCACTTCATCAGAACAGTGGGTATCTACAAAGCAGGATCTTTCCTACCTGTTGAGTCAGATACTTTCAAACTAAATATAAACGTGAAACACATGCAGTGGAAGTGTTTCCAGAGCAGAAAAGCAGAGGGAAAATGTCAAACCTGTTCATAATAAGCTGGTTTAAACACACACTGGTGGGACCACTGATAAGTTCTCTTTCTCAGGCTGAGAGCAGCAACGACACCCAGGACTGCATCAAAAGGAGTGTGACCAGCAGGTTGAAGGAGATGATCCTGCCCCTCTACTCTGCTCTCACAAGACCCCACTTGCAGCACTGTGTGCAGCTCTGGTGTCCTCAACATAAGACATGGAGCTGTTGGAGCAAGTCCAGAGGAGGCCACGAGGATGATCAGGGACTGGAGCACCTCCCGTATGGAGGCAGGCTGAGAGCACTGGGGCTGTTGAGCCTGGAGAAGAGAAAGCTGCATGGAGACCTCAGAGCAGCTTCCAGTATCTGAAGGGGTAGAGGGACTCTTCATGAGGGACTGTAGCTATAGGATAAGGGGTGATGGCTTCAAAGTGAAACAGGAAGTTCAGGTTAGATATAAGGAAGTTCTTTACTGTGAGGTTGGTGAAGCACTGGAATGGTTTGCCCAAAGAGGCGGTGAATGCTCCATCCCTGGCAGTATTCAAGGCCAGGCTGGACAGAGCCTTGGATAGCATGGTCTAGTGTGAGGTGTCACTGCCCATGGCAGGGGGCTGGAACTGAGTGACCTTAAGGTTCTTTCCAACCCAAATCATTCTATGATTCTATGACAGGGATGGTTGGAAGAGGTTCTGCAAGAGTGTGACCCTGTACCAGAAAGTTTATGGGCAAAGCGGCAGCTGCATAATTAACCAATGCAAAAGGGACTAAGATCTGGTAACAGTCTGTATTCTGGTCCCAGCCATCTCTAGCTGCTTGTTGAAAGAAAAGAAACACAAAAATAGAAGGAAAACAAAATCCACATCACACTACACCAGTTACATCTCCTGCCCACAGGGAAGGAGGAAAAAGAGATTGTTACTTCTCTTAAACTCCCTTGTTCCCACTTGGTGAATGCTGTGATGGAGCCTGTTTTTAGTTAAGTAAAGATGCTGAGTTTTGTCAGGCAAGGTAGCACAGACAAATAAAGTTGCAGAAGGTGCTGCCATAACCCTGTGGGCACTGTTCCAGAAGCAGCGTGTTCAGCCTAGCAAACTATCCTGCTTCAAATCAAACCCCAGACTCCAGCGCTAACCAGGTCTTATGTATTTGCAGCATGGATTTCAGCAAAATCAATTCTGAATATTCCTCCTCCCAAAAGGTCAGAATAAAAAGGTTCTGTCCAAATGACATGTTTGTATGCATTTGAAGGATATCTGCTTTACACCATATTCTGTCCCCAATTCTAGCAAAAGCAAAGTCCTGATCTCCTGCTCAGCTATCTTTGTTGATGCTGGGCCAGTTTTGCATAGGTGAGCAGAGTGTAACAGAGTGTAATTCATCTCTGGCTGAATTTCGGAGATTCAGCTCAATCAGGAAGGCAATCAGTGAATGGTCATGATGCAGTAGAAGCTGAAGAAATGGTTCACTATCTCTGTAACCTGCAGACTTATGGGATAATGCCTGCTTGCCTGCCAGTGAATGAAAGTCTTCCAACATTAGGACTGTCTCTGTCTAATGCATATTAGCCATAACCTAGTTGCTGGAATACAGTAGTAGCTGAGACTGGAAATCATCTGCAGTGCATTAAGTCAGGTAGATGGGACTGTGGTCACTCAGCTGAGACAAGCTCACCTTGGCTGGCAGAGCAGTTTCCCTCTGGCTTCCCTGGAAGAGCAGCATCTCATGGTCTCTGCTCCAGATCTGGGGACAACAATGACATCAGGACCAGCCTTCATCAAAGGGCAGTGCGGAACACCCCATGGTCAGTCACTGCAAGTTTTGAGAGTTGCAAAGATATATTAAGGTGGGAGCAGTAAACAAACCCTGATATTCACCTAACATGGAGATTTTAGAAGAGGCTGAGAAAAGCATTAAGTTGCAGTTTCATTCATCCACACAGAATGAAAACACAGCGAGCATCACTAATCCCTAACTGCTTAAATCTGTCCTATTATTGTTATTTCTCTATTGTCAATTGTATTATGTATGTTACTTATTCTCAATTATATTCAAATGTTATCTGGAGATCTACAGCAATTTCTGGACCACCCTAGGCACAGATAGTGATATGTTATTTGCTAAACTGAGATATGGGAATAACTGTCTTTTCAGTTTGCTGCCAATTCCAGAAGGTAAGCAACTAAATAAATAAGTTGGAGGCAGATCTGAAATGAAACTAAACCAAGGAAAATCAGCTACCTGAATACAGAAAGCAAACAGACCAACAAGCCCAGTATATCTGAGTTTAAATGAGTGTTGTCTTTCACGCACAATGAATTTCTTCATGTTGTTTTCAAGCTTTAGAAGGTGTTTCCTCAGCACAGGATGAAAATATCTCAACGGAACATCAGTTCAAATTAAAAGAAAGTAAAAAGAAAAGGGAAGTGTCTTTTTTTAGGAGAAAATCAAAGTGAAATGTTTTGATTTTGTCTGTTTTATTTGTTTTTCTGCAGATGTAAATCAACCTCCTTGTCAAAAAAAGGAGCTTCTGACAGTTTGGAATCTACTTTATTCCAACAAAATTCGTTCAGCTGAATATTTTTGGCTGGCTTATAGCAAGTCTCAAAATCTGTGTCTGAGAAGGTGGAAATGCAGACCTGCACTTCAGAATAGCAATCCCCTTATGATTTTAAGTTTTAAGTCACTAGCAGAGCAAGATGGCATGTAAAAAAGAAAGTATTTGCTCTGAAATTGCCTAAAATCAGAGAAAAGTAACTTGTAGTGGGCTGTAAAATGTACCTACTTGTAAATTCAGTGAGAACTTCTACACTTTAACCAATATCATATGTTTTTGCAATTGTCAGATGCATCGTAACTTTAGGGGTATGCGTTATTCCAATGTGAATTCATGAATCCTGCAGTGCTCATTAATAATGTAGATTAATAATTAAGTATTCAAGACTCTCTAATAGAGGAGTCCTTGTCTGAAATAGGGAATTAATCTTGTCAGGGCTCTACTTTTAAACTTGCTGTGAAAGGAGCTTGAGACTCCTTTCCCACAAACATGTGTTAGGTGAGGGGCACTGGAGGATAGGAAGCTTTCATGTCGAACACCAAGTGGTAACACATGGCAGTGAAAGAAAGCTTTAATTTTCCTTATGCATGGAGAAGTGTGGAGATGAAGTTTGGAAGAAGCTGCAAACCATGGGATTCTTTACTGTACTTAAAGTATCTGAAAATCTACCTGTGTCATGGAAAACTACTCACCAGGAACCTCTTTTTGGTCAATAAGAAGCTGACCTCTCCCAGAGGGCAACCATTCTACCTACCTTGTTGATATGGGTTGAGTCAACATCAAGAAGAGCTGATCTCTCCCTGTTGCTCTAAACTGAGATCAAGCCCCTGCCTGCAGCTAGTGTCATGTCAGGCAGGCGAGATGCATCCTGTCCCCTCTTTATATACTGTTTCTTGATTCTGTACAGTTCTGATTGGGTTAATTTCTCCCTCAAAGTGCCAAGAAGAGACACCTGAGAAGGCAGCATCTCCTGCAGTGAATTTGTTCCTATCTGGGTTTATTAATGTTGCTGATCATAGAATCATAGAATCCCAGTTTGGAAGGGACCTCAAGGATCATCTGCTCCACCCTTTCTGGACAATACGTAATCTGGACTGGATGTCTCAGCACTCTGTCCAGCTGAATCTTGGGTGTCCAACATTGGGGAATCCACCACTTCCTTTGGGATATTCTTCCATTAGCTGTTTGCTTTTTTTGTGAAAGATTTCCCTGTCTTCTGTCAAGAGGCAACAGGAGTTCTGCTCAGATTGTGAGCATCAGAATACAGCCCTCACCTCCTTAACAAAACAAAACACTTTAAAGGTCTTCATGATCTCAGGGATCTTCAGTAGACCAAGAAAGCAGGGACAAAAATATGATGGGTTGCTGCACAAGAGCTAATAAAGGACTAGGACACATCATATAACCCTACAATCACAGAACAGTTTGGACTGTAAAGGACTTAAGGTCCTCAAGTTCCAACCCTCTGCCATGGGCAGGGACACCTCACACTAGACCATGACACCCAAGGCTCTGTTCAGCCTGGTCTTGAACACTAGCAGGGATGGAGCATTAGCAGCTTCTTTGGGCAACCTGTGTCAGTGCCTCAGCACCCTCACAGTAAAGAACTTCTTGCTTATATCCAACCTGAACCTCCCCTGTTTCAGTTGGAACTCATCACCCCTTGTCCTATCACTCCAGTCCCTCATGAAGAGTTCCTCTCTAGCATACTTGTAGCCCCCTTAAGATACTGGAAGTTTCTCTGAGGTCTCCATGCAGCTTCTCTTCTCAGGCTGAACAGCCCCAATGCTCTCAGCCTGTTTTAATTCAGGAGGTGCTTCAGCCTGTATTAAGTTTCTCGTCCACTAAATCACCTCAAAGGTTTTCCATCTCTGTCTACAGCCACCAGCCCTGTGTTCATGACCCACTGAAACACCAGCTGGTGTCAGTCAAAACCAAAAATAAAGGACCAGACCCCAAATTTCAACTGGCAAAAGCTCAAATTAATGCAAAGACAAGGAAAAGACCATAAATACATAAAAAGTTTCACTGGTGTTATCAAGTGACAGGCTCAGGGAAGAGGCTCAACCTCTTTCAAGCGCTAATTGAAACTAGGTTAGTGCAGCAGCTCTGCTATTGATTTTGTGATGGGGATGCTTGTCTCCCGAGCAAGGCTCTTGGAGCAATAATAAGGCTGCTTAAAAGAAACACAAAAATACAAAATAATAATTGCCTCTCCGAGCCTTCATTTCATTCCACGTTGAAAATCCAATTGCAGATCTATCTGATAGCTAATAATTTAACGGTCATTTATGTACAGTTTAGGGTTCATTGTTAGCAACTTCAGAGTGAATAAGCCCATTAGATTAGCTGGATCCTGCATTCATGTAAAACAAATATATATCAAAGCAATTAAATGTGCAGTTTAATCGCTCCCAAACTATGAAGAAGGCAGTTGCCTGAAGGTCTCAGCGCTTTCCGTGCCTCCCACTTCCAGCTCCTGCCATCGATGTAGCAAAACCCATTTGCTGCGTGGCTTTGGAAGCGCTTATTTAGCACGGCGAGATACGCAAGTGAATTATTGACTTCAGTATTTCCCAAGCAGGGAGGCTGCAGCCCTGAGGGGGGAGAGGTCCCTGCAAGACAGTGAAGGCAGTTACAAGACAGGGAGCATTTTTAACTCCCTCTCGTTGCCCACATGCACTTCTGCCCTGCAAGGTTCAGTGTTCCCTGCCAAACCTTCTCCCACACAGATGATTTACTGCTGCTTAGCACTGCTAAGGGCTGGTATGTTTATCCACTGACAGGCAGAGGATGGGAGACTACAAGCTATTGAGTTCTGAGTCAGCAGTTGCTACTCTGAGAAATGAGGGGGTGATCTCGTCCGCCCTCTGGCAGGGACCCCAGAGGGAGATGAGACCTGCTGAGATTGTCTATTGCTTACTGCTGACACAGGGATGATCTGGATAGGTTCAGGGTCCTTCCATCCAGGGCTGCTCACAGCCCAGGGAGAGCAAACCCAGGGCCATGCCCCTCTGCTCTGCTCTGGTAAGACCCCACTTGCAGCACTGTGTGCAGTTCTGGGACCCTCAACATAAGAAGGACATGGAGCTGTTGGAGCAAGTCCAGAGACCACAAGGATGATGAGGGGCTGGAGCACCTCCTGTATGGAGACAGGCTGAAAACACTGGGGCTGTTGAGCCCGGAGAAGCTGTGTGGAGATCTCAGAGCAGCTTCCAGGGTGTAAAGGGGGTTACAAGGATGCTGGAGAGTGGCTCTTCATCATAGACCAGCTGCAATGCAGAGAACTAGGGTCTCAAAGTCAGCTTATGGTGTTGTCATGGGTCATTTAGCTCAGGGTTCCCCTCACCTCTGTTACCTTCCTAAGTGTCTCATCACAGCTGGAATCAGTAATGGAAAGAGGAAGGCTGAAACTTCCAGAGGGTTGTCTGATGTCATAGACTCTTATCTTGCTCTCAAAAGAGTCTTCACGCTTGGGTGTTTGAATGGTAGGAGAAGCAACCTGTACTCAACCACAGAGCAGAAAGTGGCGCTTGAAAAGAAGACCTCAGATCCTTGGATATGGAAATGGAACCACTTCAAGAACAAGAACAGACAAACAAGAACCAAACAAGAGAAATAACAAAGAAATAGTTCTTATTTCTTAAATGGACTACACAAACCAAGGACGCTGAAGGAGGTTTTCCAGGGCAGTTGTGGGATCACCATCCCTGGAAGTGTTCATAAACCAGGTAGATGAGGCCCCTAGTGACATGGGGTAGTGGTGGCCTTGGCAGTGCTGGGGAACTGTTGGACTTAATGATCTAAAAGGTCTTTTCCAACCTAGTTGATTCCATGATTCTATAATTTTGTGATTCTATGATCTACTGCAGCATGGTTCACTGTTGGTCTTCTGTTCAGGCACAGAGAGTGAGGGGGGTTTTAATCCCTTTGTGTCTCTGTGTGTGCTTTTGCAGTTGCAAATTCCACAGCCAGATCCTCCTTAGCCACATTCCTGTTCTTCAACTCTAATTCCTCTCAGAGGAAGCTAAGCCCTGCAACATTTAAAATGCCTCCTCTATTTCTCCAGACATCATCTTTGATGTTTGCTCCCCTGTATGTACCTGTTTCCCAGCTGCAACACTTTTAAACACAGGATTTTTGAATGCTTCCCTTGCCATGTGAGGAAAACCAGTGTGAAGCACAGACCATTCCTTATGGACAGGTACAGTTGGTGATCCATGATATAACAGCAATGATAACATGCATTTCCATAGCATCTTGCACCCAGGGGGCTTCAGAGAGCAAGCTGTATTTCAGAGCTAACCTCTGTGCTTGTATCCACTGAAATTGCGAGTTCTCTCCTGTGTGAAAAGAGATGAGGGGAGCGACTACAGGCTTGGGGAGGAAACCTTCAAGCAAGTTACAGCCTGATTGGGATGCAGAGGTGCTGTCACCTGGGGCCTCTCCAGCTCAGGGGAGATAAAGTGGTTAAAGAGACTGAAAATAAAACATGTTCAGGAGCCTGTTCTGCAAGTGATTTGGGGATCATCACTTCCTTTTTGGCTTTCCCTTTTGGCAAACTAGAAGGAGGATACTGCACGTGTAGCACTGAGAGTTTGTGAAGGCTCTGTCCTTGGAGGCATTCAAAAGACATGGGGGTATGGCATTGGCAAGTGTTTCTTTCTCTCTTTTCTTTTCTTTTCTTTTCTTTTCTTTTCTTTTCTTTTCTTTTCTTTTCTTTTCTTTTCTTTTCTTCTCTTCTC
>JASSUY010016835.1:0-17095 GCA_032466535.1 Forpus xanthops
AGTCATTTGTAACCTGTGTTCATCTTTGAACACTGATGTTTAAAGCATTGTACATGAAGCCAAGGGAGTGCCTTGTACAGATACCTAATCCTTTCCTGTGACTGAAATATTTTACCTGAACATCATCAGATGATAACATTTGCCTTATTTTCTTGCCTGTGCTACAGAAGTAGTAATTTTGTGCTTGATTAAATCAGCAAATGCAAATGCTACTAAAATCACAACATTGAAGAAGTAATAGTTTTTAAGTGGCTAGATTTAATAAAGAGTTACTGCGGCTCTTCTGTTTTGTTTTCTTTTTGGTGTTAAGTACAGATGGTATGAGGTGAAGGCAATGCTTGGTAGCAAAGATTACACTGATTATAACTGATTGGCTGGTGTATGTGAGAAAGTCTGAAATCTGGAACTTTGCTCTTTGGGTTGCCCGAATATTGCCTTGCTTAAAGGCGTAAGTTAACTAATGAGCAGAGGATAAAGGTGTGAGAGAGGGAAATCATGGTTTTACATACACTACATGCTCAAGAAGAGACCCTCTGTCTGAGAAATTCAAACTCAAGCACTTTCCTTAATAGATCCTTCACACTTGAAATAATTTATTTCCAGTTTGTTCCTAGTCGTGTTTGGCTTCCATTCTTGCACTGTGGCGTGGAGCCAGGTTTGCTCCTGAAGGCTGTTAGCTTTTGCTGAAACCACTGTTCTGGGACTCTGCACATGGGAATGTGGCAGTGAGTTGTGGTAGGTATGAGTAGATAATGCAGTGAGGAAGGACACCCTTTAAATTTGGACTGAACTGAATAAATGTGAGGGAATGATGTTAAAACTCTGTGACCTATTTTTCTCTTGCATTTCACCAAGCAACAGAATAGTCTAGGAGTCTTCTTTAAGATTTAATAAACCCCTACCTTCTCCTAGTTGAACTCTGAGAGGGAGAAAGCATCCCAGTGGATAAATGTTAGGAACCAAGCTTAACTAGACTCTGTGAATGATGGTCTTCTTCTAACAGGATTGATTTTAAAGCTCTATTGGCTTAAAGGTTTGTTCACACTGGTACAGAAAAGTTCAGGTGAGTTTTTGTCCCAGAGAAGGCATTAATCTCTCAGGGATGGGTTTTGGGGCTGCCCTATAGATAGGGCTGGGTATCTGTAGATAAAGATAGCCTGGTGGATGTCTGTATAGAAGAGGTGGAGCATGGGTGTCTCATTGCAGGGGCAGCTAAAGCATACCATTCACATTTGAAGACACTCAGGATGGGCTTTTTGCCATCAAATAAATGTCTGACAGTGCAGACTGCTGCAGAGGTAGCAAGCAGTGAACACAATAAACAGAAAGCACAAAAAACACAGGGTGTTTTTAAAAAGGTACGTTATGCATAGGATTATTGGAGAAGGATTGTGAGAGGCAGCAATTTGAAGATGTTCTGGAAATCATGTATGACAAGTTCCTTGTAGAGATGCATCACAGCCTGGAACAGACTCCAGAACAGAAAGCATAGGCTTTTCCTTGTGTCCATGAAAGTTCCTAACTTTTTGGTTTTCTTATTCTGTTTTGGGAAGGCCTGAACACATACCAGGTGAGCAACTGAACCTGGGAGGAACTGACCCAAGGCTCCTTTGTAGTGCTCAGCAGTTCACATCTAACATTTTAGTTTGATCTCAGATGTATAAACACAGAAGAATGCAGAGGGAATGAGACTTCCCAGCTTCTGGATGAAAGTGGCTTTTCTTAAACTTTCCAATTTTATATTTTTTCCTAATATAGTTTTTGTGATATGAGCTCCTGCTGACATCACAGCTGAGCAAACACTCTCCTGTTGGTAGGTATATGCTTTTTCCCTTGCAGCAGTGGAGGCTATAGCAAGGTCTGAGCCGGCAAGACCCAGCCCAGACACCTGAAGGGAACTAAGGCAGGAGACAGCCATTTTTCTGAGCTGCTCTGTGTATGTTTTGACTTCAGCAAAGTGCCTTTCCACTGCAAATGGACATTAAATTTTTACTGAAGGAAGGTGTTGTCATGGCTTGGGAGGATGGGTATGATCAAGGATATATATTCATCTTAGTGAGAGAAATAAAACTACAAATACAAGGTGGGTGATTACAGATGGGCAGATTAGTACTGGCTGTATGTTTTGACAGTGGAAGTTCACTTTTTTTTTGCCTCAGGTAAGAGATATAAAAGTTTTGGACTTTTTGTTTATTTGTTGTTTTTTTTTTTCTGTTACTCTTTTTTTTTTTTGCATTTTATATGTCTTAATTTACCCCTCCTGTCAGAAATAAGATATTCAAACCAGCAATATAAAAGCTTGAAGTGACTTTTCCAAAGTCCTAGAAAGACTCAGGTATAGTTTGATTTGGTTTCAAAATGGTGATTCTTCTGAGAAAACAATACTGTCCTGGACTGAGATCTTAGTTGCAGTCAGTCTTGTGACAGCATCCCAAACTTGCTTTCCATTTTTTTTTTTTTCTGGGTTACAATCTATGACTTAAACAAGCTCTTGAGGCCTGACAAAAGATGCTAGTTAGTAAGCTTCATGAATGTAATACATCCTTTTAAAAAGTCATTAAGTTTGGAGCTTTTTCTGCAATCACTCTATTAAAGTTTCAACCAGGTGATCAATCCAAATGCCACTATGAGGTTGATTGTTTCTATGTCTCTTCCTGTGATGCCCACAACTTCTGCCTTCAGTGCTCAAAATGAGGATGTTTTTTTTAATTTTCCTTTGAAGAGGTAGTTCCTTTGCCAGAGAATGTGTTTCAGCTGTGGACAAGCCCTTTGAATACACTTAAAAGTTGCACATTATAGAAAAAAACAAACCCAAACTAAAAAATCCCCAACAACCAGACCAATTTGGAAAAACTTTGGATTTCGCGAAAGCATGAAGCACAAGGTTTTGAGAGGTGGAGTAGGTCAGAGCAATTACAGATGCAATTCAAAGCATTATAGAGGACTTCTGAAAGAGGTCAAGAATTGCAACATAGAAATAATCTTCTACCTATTCCTTTTCTGTCACATTGATTGTGCTTCTTGAATCACATGCCCAGCACTGTATATCCTCACACTGTTGTCTTCTTCACTGGAATTTCAAAACTTACGTTCCTCTTTCCACCTGATGCCTATCCTCACTCCTCTGTTATTTTTACAGTAATCAGCTCTGCTGATTAAAGGTCTGAGGTCTTAAAGTTGTCTGTACACACATTCAATATTTATATAGATTTTTATCAGGTTATTGGCTTTTTTAATTCACTTTCTGTATCAGTCTATAAATTATTATTAAATAATAAATAATTATTGCAACAGCCTTGGCTTTCCTCTTGCATTGAGATTTTTCAAACAGCAGTTACCTTTTAAAACATATCTGTGATAAGAAATGAACTCCAGATCGGTGTCACTTGAATTATTTAGCCTGACATTCAACAAATAGAGCAGCTTGAGCTCTCCGTGGAAGCAGTTTAGTTTAAAAAGAGGGTGCAAATCAGGCAAGTTGCATATTTAAATTGTGACTGTGCCAGTGTGTGAAGCCTGCCGTGCTATCATGTCAACTTTTGATAGCCATTAAGGAAAAATGGTATATTTTCTTTGAGCTTTGGTCATTTAGAAGTATGCAGAAGATTTCTTTCCCCCTGCAAGCCCACATTATGCAGGCTTGTTTTTTAAATCCAATCTGTCTGTGTCAGAAGCCCAGCAGTACATCTGCTTCCCTGTATGAGAGAAATTGTTTTCTACTAACTGATGACCTCAGCATAGCAGTTTCTTTTCCAGAACATCAAAGCTCACAGTCAGACTTGCTGCAGCAAGTGCACTTTTGAGTGGCTTTATGACATGTAAAGACCCTCTTTGGCATTCATACTGTGCTTCTCTATTGTTTACAAGCTAGCAGTGAATTATTTATGGAAGTTGCTAGAGATACGACTCTCTTTTTGCCCAAAAGCTGTATTTTATCTTGTGGTGAGTTTTTATGTGAAAGCTATTTTGGGGGTTTATGTCCTTTTTACATTTATTTGACAGATTTTATGGTACCAATCCCTTGTTTCCATTTTTATTATTGTTAAAACCTGTCTCAAAATTATTATTAAATGCAGCTTGGCTTTAACTCAGCTGAATGATATTTCTCTTTGAATTTCTGTCTTCCAGTGATTTCAAGTAAGATTATACCAAACAAAATAGCATGAATATTCTTCTCAAAGGGCATCCATTTTGTATCTTCAAATAAAACGTAAGATCATTTGTATATGCAAAGTGCATACCTTAGATTGCTTCATTCTACCAATATTTAGAATTTATAACATAAGTAATAGCTGCTCCAGCATAAAGCTGAACTGTAAGTTGTGACCAATGTTTTAAACTCACTGATTGCTCCATCTTATAGATACTGAAACATTAAAGACAGGCAGTATTATAACAGTTTGACCAAACTGGTCTTAGAAATGACATACAGTTTCAGGTCTGCAGCAGTGAACTGCAATTCCATATTTTCTTTTTCCCATTTAACATGAGGAGGGCAGCTGCATTAATTGCTGCGTTACTCTGAAGAAGTTATTTGGACTTCTTCCCATAAATGCCAGACTCAGAATCAGTTCAGTTCAGGGAAAGGAATGATTCTAGACACTGGTAGTTAAAAGTGGCTGAGAAGAACCTTTCTACCCCAGAGTTTTCACCTTAAATGCATTTATTCATTGGATGATTGTACCACCTAAATGTTGTAATTAGGTCCTCTGTTAAAGGCAAAGTTACAAATTTCACCATCTTTGAAGTTCCCATTCAGACAAATGCATATCATTTACCATCAGCTGAAAATGGAAACTTTGGCCCTGTGTCTCAGTCTTTCTGCTTTGAAGTCATGATCTGGAATGCTCATGCATGTGCATTTAGAGCCTGAAAGCCTAAGAAAGTAGATGTCTTCTGGATTTGAGGGCTGGAAACACACTGAATGCTTTAGGCTATACTACTTTTAGTGCCAGCTCTTCCTCTTGGAAGGAAAGTATTTATGTTGGCTGCTTCTTGTTTCTCTTCTTTGAGAAAGTATGTGATCTTCTGAAGCACATCATGGCTGCCAAATTTTAATATGAAGGGCTCAGCTGAGTTGCCTAAACATTGGCATTTAGTTTCAGTTGAGATGCCGAAGGGCGTCCCTCACATCTGGATGCGGATGGCAGAAATTACAGCAGAAAGAAGGGAGGCAGATAGTATAGTAACTGAGGGCCAGCATGGAAATGCTAGAACATTTCAAATAACATTTTCAATCTATGCTTAGGATGTGAATCATGCCCTAGCTTCCTTTTGTGGTTTCCTTCAGCTGTCCAGGCATGGTACTGGGGCAAAAGATATTGGAATCAGCTTCTCTAATTACTCTTACTATAACAGTCTTAGTGTGACAGGACTTGTCACAGTAGTTGAAATTCCCTGTTTGACTTAAAATTACCTTGTAGCTTTAAAGATCTCTATATGCAGGGACCTTCTCTTCTGGATAAACTGTTGGCATAGGTCTTGGCAACGATATCCCTATGCCAGAACAAGCTGTACAGGACTATGAGTGCATTTTGTCTCTGGAAGTGGAGACCTCCCTCCTGCTTGTTTATTCCTTATCTACTCATACAGGATAACAAACAGAACTTGGTCTTGATCTCAGTAGCTGGGGTATGGCATTTCATAAAGACCTAGTACCTATTTGACTAACATTTTAAAATTCACTTCTAAATCAAGGCCTCTCCACTCAGTCAACCACCCACAGAATGACATTTCAGAAATAAAAGCATAGCATCTCTGCAGATCTGTCCCTTTTTAGTGAAGCATCTCCCTGTCTCCAAGATAATTAAAGCCTTACCTATGAGTTACGGTCCTATATGTCAAGTAGGACCTTGTCTCTCAAAATCTGAAAGCCTTTGAAACCTGCAAAGAGCCGATAATATTCAGCTAGAAACTTCAAGACCTATTTTCTGCCTGAGTTAGGTGTCGATGTATAGACATGATGAAAACAAAACTAACAAAGAATGAGGCTTACTGGCCCTCAAGGGAAGCTCTCATGCTTGTTTGTACCTAGGATCTCCATATAGAGAATCCATCAAATTCAATTGGACCTATGCCAGTAAAAAAATTCAGTGTGATGAGAAAAATGCTAGATAACTAATTGTTTCAAAAGAATCCAGAGTACCGAGGAAAGCTATTTACTTGTTCCTTGATGAGTCTATTCTTTGATTTCAACCAGTTTTTGTCATATCCCTACTACTAGAACTACACAGCTAACTAGATATATATGTGGTTTAGCTCACTTGATTTAAAGTACCTGTATTTTTTCATTCTTAAATGCAGAAGGGCACAATGTGGCAGCCTGCTGTCTTAGAAAAATCCCCCTAATGACTAGCAGTAAAGGGTAGTAGCCTTGTGTCTTTCACTGAAAAGCTGACGTTTTTATTCAAACCATTGTCTATTTCTTTCCTTTTCCAGACTACCACTGAACAGAGGTGATGGTTTATGCTCAGATTTTTAAATCTAGCAGACAAACTTCTCATATCTGGTCAATTACCTGTGTCTTACTTGCCCTTTCTGTCTAATCCCCTTCTTGCATACAAGTCCTGTATGATGTGACAGCTGAACATTAAAAACAATGTGAGGTTAGAAGAGAGGCAAGCTGAAAGTAACCTGTCTGAATGACAGATGCATGTGTTGTACTTACATTATGATTCTCCAGTACTAGTGCCCATGAAACTAATCTTTCATATATGTCATATAATACTGTAAGAAATTTAAGTAAGAGCAAAATTTGTTAGGAGACCTTTTAGAAATTAAAAACATTGACAAAAAGAGTTTTGCATAGAAAGCTTATTTAGCTGCGATGATTGCTTAAAGGCATAAGATCCTGTAGAATTCCTATTAGAAATGACAGAACAAGCCCTGCATTTGATGCTTGGCCAGTGGAGTAAAAATAAAGCACCTTAAATGCCTCATGCTGTTGTGTTGATGGATGGTACCTTTGTGTTCTGTTTATTAGTGACTTTTGTGCTGTAATTTTGGGACATTTCAACAGTAACTGAATCCAATTTGGAATCAAGAAATTAATTTCTTTATTGCCATTAGAACTTACTTTTCTCTTATACCCCGACTTTCAAATTCATATTAAAAGAAATATAGATTGTATTATATGATTTTAATTATAATCAGTATGTGCTTGGACTGGATGAAATAGAAGAAGTAGCCAAGAAAATGTGCCATGAAATAAATATTTCCAACTCATTATCAGTTCTTCTGAGTGTCCTGGGATAGTCAAAGCCAGGGAACTTTTCCCTTTTCACTGGTCAAAGAAGAAACTTTTTAGACATTTTGCCCAATACTTTGCCCCATATTCATATGTATTTGAACTGGCACTCACGACCTGCACTCCTGAGCTCCAGAAACTTGTCTTACTCTTTACTATTTAGTTAATCATAACTGATTTAAATAACACTATTCCAAAGTGTGGTCTGAGTACGACCAGCAGACTGCAAAGCTATAAAAACTGTTTCTTGGGGTTATTAAATTGTGTTGTTAATAACATTTAGAATTTGAAGCCAAGGGTGCATGACAGTCTACAAGAAATGAAGAAAGCAAACAATGGCCACTCCCAGGTTGGAGAACGATTCATTCAGTCATTTGTGCAGATAGATAGCGTGAATGGAGACTTCAGGTTCTGTCTCAACTAATTTTCATTCTGGATGTGACTTAATCTTTATCCTTTCAAAAGCAGCAGTTTTTCAGGCATACTGCACAATACTCAAGACTAATGTAGCATAGCTTAACTGAAAAGGTTGAAAATATGTTTTAGTGTTCTTGCCAACACAAAGTATGAACTCCAGGACAAACAAAGAAGGGGTATTTCTATCTGTGTTTTCAGAGCTCTTGGAGAGCTCAGGAAATCCATACATTCACTACACAGCCCCCAACCCGCTGCCATTTCCATGCCCTTAGCATGGTATTTATTCATTGCAAATTACAGCATTATCATATCTGCATTCAGTCCCTCTGTAATAGCGGAAGCTGTAATCTAAACAGGCTGCTAGATTCCAATGACATATTCATTAGGACTGAATTATGAGTTCAGCACATCTTGAAAACAGGGACTGCTTAGTGCATTTGTACAGCTGTCATTTTGCTTCAGGCACAAATCAGGAAAGGAATGACTGCAAAGCCAACTGCTATAGCTCTATACATACTAGCTGCTTTGGTAACTAGACCATCCTTTCCTCCTCCACATACTATTCCTTTGACAGGATTTGCCTGACAGAGCAAAAGAGTAAGCTGATATTTGGAAATATATGTAAGAGAAGGAAAGATGTTAAAAAATGGTGGGTGAAATACGTTACGAATCTAACATACATCAGGGAATAAACCCCACATGCAACAATTTAATTTCTGTTTTAAAATAGCAAAAAAGCACATAAGTTCACATCATACCAGATGGTGTTGAGTTAAATCTGCTTCATAGTTTGGAGATAAGAACATATGCACCCAATGAAGTGGCAGTTGTTAGAGAAAATATGACTGTTTTGTTAGTAAATAACATTAGAAAGCTACAAACAGGCCCTTAAGTGATTTTTTTTTTTTCCTTCAGTAGATTAGTATGCAGAACAGCCATTATTATGAGTGAGCATTTACAGCTGAGCAACTCATAATTACCTTTGAGGCCAAAGAGGTGTGTGTGAAAGTTTGCACAAGCTTGCTTGTCTGAGATCACAGAAAACTTTTGTTGTACTGCAGATGGCATTTTAATGTTTCAATTCAGCCTTTTTGAATGAAGAGTGCTCAGGCTGTCAGAGAGGAGCAAGAGAAACAGCTTAGGTGTATTTTCTCATTTGATCCCGTATGTCTTATGTGTGTAAGCCAAGCCACAAATCCTGCTAAATGAAAGCTCAGTCAGACCATGCAGACGTTCACACTTGCCAATTCCACTGCGGTAAAAGTGTGGTTGTTTCAGCACAGTGCTCTGAATCCAGTGGTGAGGTGCTGGCAAACCAGAGTGTTCCAGCTTCCTGGCAAACTGGTGGCATTGTAGACTGCATCAGTTACAGGGCGACAGCAACATGGAGGGGTGGACACCTGAGAGAGGAACTCTGCTCTCATGAAACCCCACCTGCGGTACTGCATTTGGCTCTGGGGCCTCCAATACAAGAAGGACATTAACCTGTTGGAGTGAGAGGAGGGCTGCAGAGATTGATCAGAGGACTGGAGCGCCTCTCGTATGGAGACAGGCCGAAAGAGCTGTGCTTCTTCAGCCTGGAGAAGAGAAGGTTCAGGGGACATCTTATATCAGCCTTCCAGTACCTAAAGGGGACCTACAAGAAATTGGGAGAGGGACTTTTTACAAAAGTGACAGAATGAGGGAGAATGGTTTTAATCTGAAGAGGGGAGACTTAGATTAGACATTAGGAAAATAATCTCTGCTATGAGAGTGATGAGACAACGAAGCAGATTGTCCAGAGAAGTTGTGGATGCCTTGTCCCTGGAAGTGTTCAAGGCCAGATTGGACAGGGCTTTAAGCAACCTGGTTTGATGGAAGCCCCCATGGCAGGGGGGCTACGGAACTACATAACATTGAAGGTCCCTTCCAACTGAAATCACTCAATGATTCTATGATGATTTAGAGAAATCTCTGTTGCCCTCCTAGCGCACTTTTACTGCGACTAGTCTCATTCCTAGTTTGAGGAGTAAGAGGGTATTTTTGGTACCTACTATACCTTAAGCGAGGAACTGACCACACTCAAATACTTAGACATCACTGACTTTCTGTGTCTCTATGTATATATTCTATGATTCTATGACTTCAGTGCTAGCGTTGTCTAAAAGCAGTTTCTGAAGACTAGCATATCTGTATGCTGTTTAGAGATGTGATAAAAACTTAGAAGTAATACCCTGACCAGCTACTGCCAGGCCCATGCGAGGAGCCATCTTGTGCCTATCTGCAGAAGCCCAGAGGAACAGAGAAGCCCAATGGCAGGTAGCGGTGAACCTGAACCAAGGATTCCTGAGGAGCCACCATATTGCCTGGATGATTTCCAGGGCTGCTTCAGTAGACCCTCAGCCCTGGTGTCCAGATGTGAAATCCATCACCATGAATCACTGAGAGCAGCTGTCGATCACCTTTTGGACTAAGAAGCTTGCTTCCCTGTTAGTGGGATGCATGGTGGGATGCAAGGGAAGCACAGCTCAGCATCTCACAGGACTTTGGAGGGGACTCAAAGGTGGGAAAAGGGAAATGTTCAGGTAATTTGAAGGGAATAAAAGTAGGAAAATAGGGGGCAGGACAAGTCAAAATAACTGCTTGTATGTAAATATTGTGCTGGTCAGTGCACATGTCTGGCTATGTCCTGTGCCTAATCAAAGCAGTCTGTCCTGCCTTATTAAATTCATTTATAGCTCTTTCCTGAGTCAGTGACTCTTCTGTGTGAATGTGTGTGCATGGAGGTGCGAGTGCAGTAACTGGAGTGAGGCCGTGCTTCAGAGTACCTCTACATCTATGGTGACAGTGACTATAGAGTCTGGGGTCATGATCACTCTTGAAGAACAATATAGTGAGCAGGTGAGGTGATCTGAGAGCAAGGCTGTCAGTGAGTTTAAGAGCCATCTCTGGTCCAAGAGTGCTAGTATGTCTCTAAGGACGGGGGCTTAGAGCACAGGAGGCTGGTTATTGGGACCTGGGAAAGTGCCTGCCATCTGCATGTGTGAGGGTTTGCTCACACATACACACATGCACACATGCATGATGATCTGTACCAGCAACTCGAGGTAGGTTTTGCAGTCTTGGAGCTTTGTATGTTCAGGTGCCAGTAACTAGGGAAGTTAGGATCAACGGGCTGCTACTTGGCAGACTCTCTAAGACCAGCAGCTAGAGGGATCCAAGCTGCACACACATAGGCATATATTTTCACTAGTGGGCTTCTATCCCATTTAGTCAGAAAGTGGAGCAGGATAAGGCCTTTAGTGTTTTCTGTGTTCATACAGGTGCTCTGAATGTTTGTGATCTGTGTAGCTGGCCATGTATATATATGTATATACATAAATATGCATATACTTGTGTACGCATGTATGTGGTGTACGTGTGTGTCCTGTGTGCATGTCCCTGCTGGGCGTTCATCTTCAGCCTCACTGCCAACTGGACCGTGGGACATGGAGTGGCAGCAGCTTCACCTCTGCCAGGATGCTGGATCCCACATGATATATTTTCATAGAATCATATTTATTATGTACAATGTTCATTCAACCCTCTATTTTCTTTCCTCACTCACCACTCATGTTAAGAGTTCAGTGCCAAGAACAGTTATAAAAAAGGACAGCTAATGTGTGATGACTGCATGTTTTGGTGGTACTAGACCTGTTTTTCAGGAATGTATATCCCTTTCTCAACCCATGCCATTAGAAGCAACTATATGAAGCCCATCTTGCTGGACGCTGAAGGGATCTTCTGAAGCACATGGGCGATGGGACTCACCCCTATGGGTACTAAGAAAATGAAATTTTTCTTATAAGTCACTGATCAAGATCAGAGAGCATGGAAATAGGCTTATGACAGCTGTGAGTCACCACAACTCATGCTCAGTTCTCCATGGGGAGTACAACTGCCTTTTCTCAATCTTGACATAAGGAATATCAGACATGTGACAGCTGCCTTTACTAATACATTGATCATAGTACTTAATCCTTCTTTGTTCGCCTTCAAAACCAATAAAATATGATTCCTATCTTTAAGCTTGACAAGATCTTAGAAAGCTCAAGCTAATTGGTAATCTTGTAGTTTAAAATCTTTGAAAAATGTTTGCATAGCAGAATGGCATATATTTAATTACAAAATTCTTGAACACCTCTAGAACACTGTAAACGCTACTCTGATCTCTGCTGGGGGCAGTTGCTTTACTGCTGCTTTTGCTGACCTTACTTTCTCTAATTTTTGCAGTTCTTACTCAGGTCTGGTTTTATTAATTCTTGTACTATAACATGACTGTGTTTGAAACCACAAGGCAACATTTGGTGAGTGCCTAATGTCTAACTAACTGGAGTGGCCTATTCAGCAATTTAGCTTTTCTATAAATAAAGCATTAGTCTGCCTTCGAAGTTCTGTGAAATTATACCGTTTGAAAACACGCCTTTGGCTTCTTTCACATCCTTGCTCCCTTTTGCCCAAAAGAGGGCAGTCTATACCTAACTTTCATCCAATTCTACTTGCTCTTTTTTTTTTTTTTTTTAACTTCAGTCATTAATTGCCCAAAAGTTGGTCTCACCTTTTATTTACAACTCAAAATATGTGTATCTCCTTGATTCATCTTTAATAAGGATCATTCAAAAATAAGGAAAAAGAAAACCATTCACTAAAGTTCAGTAAATAATGAAGTACTTTCCCAATATTTCCCTGCAAGTAAAAGACTGGAGAAGGCTCACCGTTCTATTGTGTTAATATGTGAGAAGTTTTGCTGGAGAAGTAGCACTTGGTCTTTCTCATGGTGAAAGGATAAATTCATCTAGTCCTATGCTTTTGTGTGGCACTACATTGACCTTCAGCCTCTTTATCTTAAAGCTCCTTGGGACAAATAGAATATCAGGTTAGAATGGACCTCAAGTATACTCTGGTCCAAACTTTGTTGGCAAAATTATAGTGTAGACAAAGTGGGTCAGTATCCTGTTCAGCAGAATCTTAAGTGCCAAATGTTGGGAAGCCATCATTTCGCTTGGAAGATTATTTGAAAGGCTGACTGTTTTCATTATGAAAATTTTTCTTCTTGTGTCCAACGAGAATCTCCTTATCTGTAGCCTGTACCTATTGCCCCTTGTCTATTCCACGCGACTTCTCATAAAAAAGGAGTCAGGAGATATTTGTCTGAATGGCCAAGAATTCACCAGTGCAACATGCTGTGAAAATCAGTTGTTGTTTAACTCTGCATTTTTTGTCCTTCTGTCTTCTTTACTGCTGTGATCCATGCACTTTATGTCTACATATTTAGTCTATTGCAGGAAAGGAAGAATGTTGTCATGTAACAGACACCCCCATCAGAGGACTTTCACTTTGGTGTGTTTGCCTTTGGCCTGCAGAGGCACGGGGACAGCCAAGCCCATTTTCTTACCTTTTACAAAGAAGCAGTATGTGAAAGCAGAGATGTGAATTACCAAGCACAACAGACAGTGCAAGAAGAGAGAAATCTTCTATTCAATCATGAATGATAATTTAAAATACAGCAGTCTGCTTGTGTATTTTATTTTTTCTTAATAATGGCTCTTAGTCTCCTTTTTCTAAATGTGGACTCAAGTAATTGCAGGGATTCTGGAAAGAAGTTTGTGGAGACTCACTTGGGATGATCTTTGTAGCTGACAATCTGTGAATAAGCTCTCTCACACCAACACAATTGTTATACATCACACCATCATGCACCTTCTATACACAGACATGCATATATATACATATATAAACCACAGTGCATATGTGTGCATATCATAAAAGCAATACCTGGTGAGGTGCTGCGGTGACACCTGTAAAAGAGCCAAAAAGGCACCCAAAGTATCAAAAAGACCCCATTCGTTAGTATTAGGTCAATAATTAAATGGTTAATATTAAATAATTAAATTGATAATTAAATGGTTATTATTAACCCATTGGTTAATATTAAATCAATATTAATAGTAAATCAAACATGTAAATATTTTTCATTGATTATATATAGTTATTCATTAACATTGAAAAAATTAATGCCACAAAATCAACTACACAACAGGAAATTGTCCAAGTCAGTCTCCAGTTTAAAGAACATTTCTCTTACTCTGATTTACCTTGAGGTCTCCATGGCTGTGTACTAAAGTTGGGAGTTTTGAGTGAGTGGGAGAGATAAAGAGTGTACATGCATACACACATAATCAACTTACTCTTTTCATAGTCCATAAAACATCTGTGCTTGGATCTCTCATTAATTATATCACCCTCAAATATCCCAGTTTTCCCTCTTTTGACATTTTCCGCTCTGCAAATCTCTTCACAACTCACAGTAGGCTGTGAATGAGGTTACAGATTTTTGCTCTTTTCGGATATCATCTATTTCTTCACAATTTTCCCAAGTGGAATTAGAAATCACTATACCATCACTAAGTTTCAGAACCTCTGGGGTCTTATGACCAGAATATTTTTATAAAATAATGGAAGGTCAAAAATGATAGACTTGACAACTAAAAGGCAGTGCATAGAAATAGAAAAGTGAATGGATAGACTAATCAGTTTCAGGAGCACTGAAAGGCCAGAGGAAAAATAAGACAGTTATTGCACAGTAACAGAAATCAATCACCTCCCTCTGCCTACTACCTTGGGCCTGAACTTTCAATGTGTTTCCTTTTGCAACCACCTATGAAACCAGCACAAGTCTAAAATTAGTCCAACTCTCTTACTGTCAGCCTCTTGACAGCCCACCTAATGGAAATGCTGGGCATGGGAATTCAGGTAGTGTTTGTGATTCTGTGTCTCAGAACGATTTTGAGAATGATTTTGAAAAAGTAAATGAGCTATTCTGTCATGAATTTTACTGAATCTAATCATAGGTGCACATTAGTCACTGCAAATATAATACTTTACTTCCTCCTGTGATTACAGATAGGAGGAGCTAAATTCTGTCACAGTCTGGACTCTGCTGTACTCCCTGGTTTAGGTAAAAACTAACTCAGGCATATAAAGCCCATGCAGGAAGTCAGAGGCATTTGCTTTCTTTTCCGAAAATGAATTAAATTAGATTATAAAGCAGGGTACATAGAAAAGAAGTGTTATCCCACTTAGAAACCTTCTTGCCATCTAGCTCTGTGGAAGTGACTCAGCTGCCTGAATTGAGAGATAGCTAATTATTTCTTAGGATTTCTGTCTTTCACTTTCTTTCATCAGAGAAAGTGAAGAATATAGTTGAGTTTGCATCTGTGGGTCACGAAAGGTCCGTTGGTTTGATTTCATTTAAGTAAATCAACCATGTAAATATTCAGCTAATTTTTTATATTTTTTTTACAGATGATCCTTCATTGTCTTTTTTTATTAGGGCTTTATCTACACCTATATATATACCTATATATATAAATACAAATACCTACATCTATCACTATATCTCTATCTCTACCACTATCTATCTCTATCTCTATCATCATCTCTATATCAATCTCCATCTCTATCTCATCTACATCTGCATCACCTACATCTGTATTTATATCTACATGTACATTTATCAATATCTATATATATATCTAATTATATCATATCATCTATATAATTATCTACATCCATATCCATATCTATATATTTTTTCTTTAATTCAGTTTTAATACTTCCAGATCCAACTCTTAGAAAGTTGGACAAGCAAAACAAAGAGGACAGTTATTCTTGTGCACATAAAAGGTAAAATTCTTAGCATTCACTGCTTAAAAAAAAAAAAGCCACACCAGGAGTTTAATTTCACATATTTCATCTGCTGACTTTGCTTCTTTTGAGCACCAGTGCTGTCTTAGCTACTTTTGCTCGGTTCTCAGGGTCAGGTCTACCCACCTCTATATCTCTTCGAGCCTGCTTAGTTTCCACTTCATTTTATGCAGTTTAAATCTGAGCTTAATGGATCTGCTCTGAATGGATGGCACAGATCCATTTTACTGTCTAGTAGTCAAATTTCTTTTATGACTAATGTAGGTGAAGCAAAACCACTTCTTGGAGAGTTTGTGTAAGAAAACCCTTTTTTGACTTCAGAAGTGTGTTCGTTAGTAGAAGAATCACACATTTTTATATAAAGGTATATATAATTTTAAAAGAGTATTCAAGAGCTTTAGAAGAGGTTTTCAGAAGTGTAAACTTATATCTCTGTTTGCTCAGCTACCTTTAAAACTTGACTCCAGATACATGAGTTGAAGCATCTTTACATGGGTCCCAACTGAAACACTTGAGGCTTCAAGCATTCCCTTCAGATAGCCTGTGTCTGTGCCAAAAAGTTGTTGGTTCCTCAGTCCATGATTTCAGCTAAATGTAATAATAGATTCGTCACACAGTGTTTCCACACACCATATATGCAGAGAATCACCTTTCTTTTCAGTTATAGGCTTCTCCAGGTTCCCCCCATAGGGTGTTAACAGTATGAAGGGATTTAATTTTTAAATCTAAGCTTTCTATCCTAAATACATACCTTATCATTTGTCTGAATAGTCCTAGAACAAAGTACCATACATAAGGAAATGTTTAGAAAATAATTGAATGTAAGTAATTTGTATGCATATACATATACACACAGACACTTTTATATGTGTATAAATATATACATGCACACAAAACCATATATATGTGTATATATATATATATACACAGGTATATCTCTCCCTAAAAAGAATTCCAGAAACTGTCCAAGTTTGTTAGGCTTTTTTTTTTTCATCAGGAGTCAGGGCTGATAGGCAAGAACGAGTGTTGGCAATAGAAGATGAGAAATGCACAAAGTGTGGCTTTTTGTCTGTCTTACACAGTACAATACCTTAAAATTTAAAAAAGTGTGAATTTGTTACATACAAACATATGATACCTAAAGCTTGAATGGAAACATTTTCTTAATATTGTAAGAATAAATTAAGATAAGTCAGTGAAAAGGACATAGAATCATAGAATCATAGAATAGTTAGGGTTGGAAAGGACCTCAAGATCGTCTAGTTCCAACCCCCCTGCCAGGGGCAGGGACACCTCACATTAAACCATGTCACCCAAGGCTATGTCCAGCCTGACCTTAAACACCACCAGCGATGGAGCATTCACAACTTCCCTGGGCAGCCCATTCCAGTGTCTCACCACCCTTACAGTAAAGAATTTCTTCCTCACATCCAATCTAAACTTCCCATCTTTAAGGTTGAATCCATTGCGCCTTGTCCTCTCACTACAGTCGCTCATGAAGAGCCCCTCCCCACCATCCATCCCTATAGGCCCCCTTCAGATATTGGAAGGCTGCTATGAGGTCTCCATGCAGCTTTCTCTTCTCCAGGATGAACAGCCCCACCTTTCTCAGCCTATCTTAATAGGTGAGGTTCTCTAGTCTCCTGATCATCCTCATGGCCCTCCTCTGCACTTGTTCCAACAGGTCCATGTCCTTTTTATGTTGAG
>JASSUY010016839.1:0-43847 GCA_032466535.1 Forpus xanthops
AGACACGGCTGTACTAGTTACATATTTCCCCCAACTTTACATAGTGTTTAGTCCACAATCTATGCACCCCAAAATGGTGAATATTGTGACTGTTCAGTGAATACAACCCCTTGTGTTTTCCTTTTAAGCAGTAATAAGCAGATCCTGAAAGAGTATATTAACACAGCACGGCTAAAGCCAGGGCAGTGGGCACAGGCCAGACTTCACCATTGAAAAGCCCAGCAGATACTGTCAGCAAACAGCTGGTGAACCAGTGGTCTCTCACCTCGAAAATGCAACCAAGCAGTGCAGAAGTGATACGTGAGCCTGACCATCTGAGTAAAAGGGAATTGTATTGTTTGCGAAGCTTTTTGGGCAGAGGTGCCTGGAATATAACTGTTTGCTGCCAACAATTACTTTTAAAATAGAGAAGCAATTATCTTTTATACTAAAGGGAAAGAAACAATTTCCATAAAAGTCAAGCAAGGGTGAAACACCACCAGCCATGGTCATAGTTCCTACCCACATCCCTGGTTTGGTGGTTTAAAAAGGGATACAAGCATGTGCTTTGCCACATGGTTTCATAAATAACCAAACTTTTGGCAATCACGTTGTTATAACTGGGAAGGTAACAAGTTGCTCCACAATTAGTGGGGTTATATTTGAATTCTTTTCTGTAAAACTAGTAGAATTGCCTTGGCAATACCAAATCTAGCTTTAACTTCTGATTATTTAGCCTACAATTGAGGTTTTTTGAAAAAGAACCAAAAAAACAACTCACTTTAAAATTTATTTAGAGAAGTCAGACAAAAAGTTCTGCTAAATGGTAGTAGCTACATATATCCTTTCTTGGGGTCCCAGTTATGCCTCATTATGTTGTTCCATCATAAATAGTATGTGACATATACCTCTCATTTTAAACAGAATTCTCAGTGTTTTCCAATAAACATTGCGTGCACTCTGGGAGCAGAGAGACAGCACTTGTTAGTTCACCATTGAGGGAAAGCAACCAGCTGGATGCAATGGTGTTCAGCCACCTAAGAAGCCCCATGGGCTGGTGACAGTAAAGCCTGTGCGCTCTACCATCCAGATTGCTTTTCTGTGAGGAGCCTAGGATGTCTAATTAGCTGTGAACTCTGTCTGAACTTTTCCTTGAGTTTAGTGCTACATTGTGTAGCCTTCCTAGTGGCTAATAAGGGTGAAATCACACTGCAGCACTAATCTAATTCAGGTAAAAACAAAGCAAGCATGAGCTATCAGTCTGCGGGAAGCCAGCCTTTTATTAGTTCCTGTACGCAAAGAGGTGCTTGATCATTTAACCCAAAATAGCCCTTTTTGTCTAGTACTTGGATTAAAAGAAAACAGCAAATCATTTTCAGTAGTGAACTGCAAAATACTCTGGGAAAGCTAGGTGTGCAGGCCCTACACCTGGAACCAGCCTGGGACTTTCTGTGGTTTTCAGCAACAGAACTGGGTTTTAGTGAAGTGTGTTTTACAAGATAAGTGATTTTTAAAAAAATAATGTTCAGTGAAAAACGTGTAGGCTTTTCATATTCATAGAATCACAGAATGGTTTGGGTTAGAAAGGACCTTAAGGCAGGGGCGCCTCACACTAGACCATGTAGCCCAAGGCTAGGTCACTTGTCAACCCAAAAAAGTTCATAAACCCAAACTGTTTTACCTGAAATGGTACAGTGCTATTCAGAGAACAGGTAAACAGGCATCCTGGATGCCTCCTCTCTCCCTTTCCCATCTTTTTATTCTCAGGAGAGCAAGTGGAGCTGAGAGAGTCAGGATGTTATGTAGCAAAACTTGACCAAAGAACTACTCATGTTACCTAAGCACGATGGGTACAAGAACAGACATTTGTTACTTACTCGGGGCTGAGGTGGCATCTTTTCACTTAGTAGCACTGGATATTCCTTCCAAGGATCTCCGTATAACATAAATGGGGAAACGAATTCAACCTTTTATTTTCAGAAGCAAAGAAAAACTTTCTCTTGTTGCTTCTACATCCATGAAAACACAGTGGGATCAAATTAAAACAGCATATATGAAAAGTAAAAATATCTTTTGTTCTTAACATAAATAGGATTTCTGGACTAATTTTCAGATCTAATCAGATGTTAAACTTGTCCAATCCATGTACCCATGCATCACAAACTGAGATCTTACAATCTGAACAGGAATAACCAAGGAATTTACCTCATTTTCATTGCTGCGAATTTAATCCCAAATGAAATTTCCAATATTCAGTTCCAGCAGAAAGGAGCTAGCATGAAACCAGCTGAAACCTCCCCAAAACCCTTTACACAACACAAAATACTCATCTGCAGCCTGGTGCAAATCTGAATACAGCTTGCAAAACCCTGCAGTAAGTGGGAACAGCGTTTTCTTGTGGCCATGGTGGAGATAGCAGGGTTGAGCGGATGTTAAAGGCACTCTAAATAATGAACTGCTGAGTAAGAGCGAAGCACAGATTACATACCTTATGGCTATCAGCAGGCAATACAGTGAATGGAAATGGTCCCTGAAAAATGCATTCAATCAGGGAAATTGCCCCACCTGTAGTTCATTAACAGGATTAAGTCCTGATACAAAGTGACAGTCAGTATTATTTGTTTAGGCAAAAAACTCACTCTCTTTGTAGTTCTTGGCATACCCATCTGGATTTAACAATATGGATCTGAGACAGCTAGTGTAGCTTTAATGTTAAATTAGCCAGGGTAAAGAGCTTGCCAAGGCCAGGCAGGAACAAAGTGTTCTTTTTTGCAGAGTTGGCACATGGGGCCAGTTTCATTTCAGTAGCACCCATGTGGTAGGTACTCCATTTCCCGCATCCACGGCAGCATTGTTCCAGGTAATAGGGGTCATTCCGTCACCAGAGCTGCATGCTATGGAAGTGTGAGGGAGATCGTGCTCTCTGTGAACCATATAAACACCCCATCACTTGTGGGGAAAGGGCCCTGTGGGCTTCTGGGTACTTGGGACAGCCACGCACAAGGCAAAAACCCAACATTCAGCCCTTTATTTAGAGGAGACCCACACTGCAGGAAGCTGAGGTCTGCTCTGAAGTCTAAACACGAGATAAAGGCTCAAGCCCTCAGCTGGTAAAAATTAGTGCCGCTACTATGAACTTCTGGAGCTGCTGCAGTTTAGTTTATTGTGAGACAGCTGGAGTGTGGTCTGAGCATGTAACTGATTCATTGCTGCATCTTTCCAGCTCCGCGCAGAGGAACTGGCACTGGAGAGGCGGCTCATGCTCCAGTGCTTGCTAAATATGGCTGGTGGTCTGGATTTAGCTTCGGAAAATAAATATCAGAGGCTGTTAAAACAGTTGTTAAATTGCTATTTTAAAATCAAGCGGATGGCAGTTTATCTCCCTTTTTGTATTTGGAGGCTAAGGCCTGTTTTTATGGGTGTTAGACAGCAGAGGTTGTGTCAATGTATTTAATTATGTGTTCCTGTACAACAGCGTAGTGCCCGAAGCGCAGCAATATGTTATCAGTCATCACTACTTGCCTTTCTAAATGCAACTACTACATTACGTTCCCCTGCCCCTGCTGCTGCCACCCCATTGCCATGTTGCCCAAGGCCAGCACAAATCTCTTCTTGCACTAGGAAAATAATACGGAACTAAAACAACAAAAAATACATTTCTCATTCTCCATAGTTATTTACTATGCATCTTCCTCAGAGCTTAATCTAATGCCTAGTTCTAGATGGTTTGGAAGAAATTGTCTGTGAAGGTTCCCCTAAATCAGCTTGCTTGCACCTTTTATTCTGAAGTAGCTGGTGTAAGAGCCACAAGTTGGAGCTGGACCAGGCATAGTGGTCACTGTGCTTCTCTCAGGGAGCATTGCAGTGCTTACACCTTTGGGATCATCCAGCCCCGTGATGCTTAAGGTAATCTGGGTTTGAGAACTGTGATTTAGTGTGTTTAAGAGAAATTAACTTTAAATCCTGGATTTCTACAATGCCAGAATATGATATACTAATATCTTAAATGAAATGTGAAGTAAACACGGTAATTTAAACTCCATAAACCACTATGAACTTTGGCATGAAAGGGGCAAAAAGTGCTGGAAAATTTGCTTATGTCGTAGCTTAATAAATCCTACTGATTAAGATTCAGGCACACAAAAAGAGCAGTGTTGAACAAAGAGAAGACCAACATATTCAAAAAGTAGAACATAGTACTTGCCAAAGAGGTGACTGAGGTAGATATGGGAATCAAACTGTATCAAATCTTTACAAAATAGACTTGTTTACGTCTATTATTCTAGCACTGAAAGTAAATGGGCAAACCATATAAAGTACCTGAATCTGTCATCACTTATAGCCAGAACAAGGCCATGGATAACGGACTATAATGCAATCTAAGTAACAGTGACATGAAACCAGAGTAATTTCGTTTAGATCAGAGGATTCACTTTGAGTGGTGTTGACTAATGAATTCAGTAATTCTTAGTCGAGACAGATTAGCCTGCCAATGTGCTACAGCACTGAGCTTTTACAGGAACGCCATCCTATGTTACACAGTTTGTTATTCTGTGCCCTGTGATATATGTTAGATTTGTGATATCTTTGTACCACTAAAGACCAAACTGAAATCCCTAAATCCTGTATAGCCTCAGAGATCACAACATAAGCTGCCAAAAAAAAAACAACAAAAATTGCACCATTAACTCAGAGGATACAGGTGATCATAAGGAGTTTTTCAAATAAGTAAGAAATAGTCATGAAAGGCTTAAGGAGCTGGGAAAAATTATCCCTATTGCAGGAGAATGTCTATAGACAGCCAATGAAACTATGAAACACCTTTCCGGTAGTAAACTGCATTTAAAGGTGTTGAGAACAGTGTATTCACACACCTTAATTCTTATGTGTAGGAAGCAAGTAGGAAACCAGGAAAATTTCCTCTTCTATCCACTAGAAATTTCTATTCCAGATCCCAAAGGCGCTAAAAAGCTTACAGTTTCTTTTCCTTTTCTTTTATTATCTCTATTTTGTGTTAGAACTTGTTAAACAACATGTAAACATTATCTGTCCATCTCCTGCTGTGTGTGTACAGTCTCACAACATCAAAAATGAACTAAAGAATTCCTCTTTCCAGGCTTAAATGTTCCAGCAGCAAGGATGGCTGTTGCCAACCAAGGAAGATAATGCTCTGTTCAGCGCACGCTCACGTCATCCCTATCTGAAAACCTTCACCTTTGCCTTGCATGTTCTTCAAGGAGTTTTGAAACATTTTAAACTACCTCAGGCTGCAGGACAAGTGTGCTTTAAGGCAACATCCACGATCCTGGTGCTGATCAGAGCAGGGATATTGGTGGATCTTGCTTTGGCTTCCTTTCAGTCTGTGTTCTGGGGTCCCAGAGGCTACAAAAGGAGTTAAAGCTGTGGAAGGGTGGGATAAGGAGTTGGAGAGTAGAGGTTTATATGTTGGTACTCCATGTATGGGAGCTGGGAAGTAATTAGAGCTCATACTTAGAATTAGAGCCCAAGAATCACTCTAGATTCCTGCAATTCATACTCAACCCTGATTACTCATTCTTTATATGTAGATAGAGACATCATGGAATGTAAGCTGACATTTCTCTGCAGAGTCTTCCTTTGGAGTGTCAGATTGATTCATGATTTTAAGTTTTTCACTGAAGTGTAAGGAAGCCACTAATGCCCATATTCATGTTTTATCATTGCAATTATCCAAAGACTTTATAACTGTGGAAAATGTATGGAAAAAAACATCTTCAGGGACCTAGGCCTTGTACATAGAAGAAGCCAGTTGGATTTATTTAGCTACTGCGTGTTGGATCATTGGATAGAAACTTGATAGTAGCGCAGGAACACAGTAACGTCTTTTTAACTTGTTTTTATTCCACGTATTTTAACTCCACAGAGATTCCGAATGCAGTCACTGTGACCCACAAGTGTAGTTAGTTCTCAGCTTGTAATGCATATGTGAAAAAAAGCATCTGTCTGCTTAGCCAAGGTTCACTTGCGTTCATGGCATATGGAGCTGAACTTTTCTTGTTTTCTTTTCTGGCCGAAAAACCATGGTCAAACTTCAATCTGGTGTAAGACTGATGATTTCTGTTACTTCAGCAATGAATAAGACACATAGCTTATTTTTAGGCCAGATAATGATACCAGTAAAACAATACTGAGGACTGTAAGTTTGGCTCCCATTAATAGATTAAATGTGGGTAGATGCAAACAGATGGCATTGGGTGCTTTGTCGCTTCCTGGCAGAGCTGGCCTCATTAAAACAGCAATTTTGCTGAAGCTTTTGTGGCTATGATTGAAGTTGCCAAAACTTTTAAATAGGCAGAGTTTCAAAGTGATAGTTGGGACGGTTTCCAAGTGTATCTGGCATAGCGCAGCACTCCACATTAGACTTGTAAAGCTGGGGGGTTTTGAGAATAAAGGAGATCTTTCACTTACACAATAGGCACTTTTATCATTTCATATGTCATCTGCTGTATTTGTAAGAGTGTTTGTTTCCCTCCAAAGAAAACAGTCAGTAGGATGTAATGAAGAGTTATTTAGTAAACAGTATGCTAGATGGCCTTAATATCACTGACGCTTCTTCTCTGAGCTTTGTCAGAAACAATGGGGTGAAAACGTTCTCACAAATGATAATTCACAAATGAATGTGGTTGAGAGGGAGAGGCGAATATTTGGAAGCTCGAGAGCAACTTCTGCCACTGCACAATAGTGCAGAGTGCTGACAATTACCAACCTTTATTCAAACTGCAATTTGCTTCTTTTGCAGTGAGAGCTGGTGCTGCTGGAGGGAAGAGCAACACTGTTCTCTGCTTGAAAACATGGGTATTTGCAAAAGCGTTAGTATATATTACCCCAAGGAAGGGTGGCTTAACACTGAGCTGGCACTCTGCAAGGTGCCTTATTCACAGCGCTATACTGCAACCATGAGCAAATCATTCAACTTCTCTGTCCCTTGTTTTATTTTTTTCATTGGATATAAGGATATAAAATGCTCTGGAGATTAATTACTGCAGGATGTGAAGAAAATAAAACTCCTGCTAGTGGCTGTAAAATGGATAGATGAAAGGGAGAGGACAACAGAAGTGGTCTGATACTTGTGTGTTGAGACTGAAGCTGGAAGGTGCTACATCAGCAGAAAATACTCTCTCCCATCACTTTTGAGCAAGTTAAGAATGGAGGGGTCTGTTTTTTGCTGGTAATTAGCTGATTAAGGCTTGGATCTGATGGTGGCATTTACTGAATGAAAACTGAGTGATGAATCTGTTGAGGGGAAAACTTATTTGACATTTGAAGGAATGAACCCAATCTTTTATAGGTCTCAGGTATATAGCAAACATTTTCATTCCCTCAGTTCCAATAATATTACAAACAGGCCACATAGAAAACCCTGCAGTCTGATACACAGTATCTGGGTTTAGGAAGGAGATTATGCTTCCACATGTGCTGGGTCTATTGTAGTTAATGGCATATGAGAAACACAGTTTTAATGGGCTCACAGATTATTTATTACGGGAGCAGAACATCATAAATTCAATAACCAGATCCTACTAATTTGCCAAAATATGTAAGAAACACATTGATGCAATTGTGTTTGCACTGTATGCACTTGTGTGGAATAGTTTAGTTTATGGGAAATTTCCATTCAAAGGAAATCACACAACAGTACGTGCTTCTGTGTGTACATGTACAAGCTCTTTCACAGACATGCAGAGTTCTAATACAAAATACTGGCACTCCAGGGGTAGAAAAGAGGACTATTCTAAAATCCCAGGTTACAAACAACTTCCAAAGTGCAAAGCTCTGAAAGGAGAGTCTTGAACATGGCTGCGTTTCTGCAAACTTATAGTAAAATATTGCCCCACTGATGAAAGCAGAAACTGTCAAATAAGGATCTGTTCCACTGATTGATTAACACCGGTCCTGAAGGCATGAAGCTTTGTCAGATGTAACTGTGGCTCACCATACTGTTTGACTCACCTTCTAAGCAAGAAGTCAAGAGCAGCTCAGCATGAGGGAGCTTCTAAGTACTTTCCTATCTTTTAAAATAAAATCAGAGAGTGATTCTATCTATAATATGAAAGAGGCCAACAGTGTTGCTGAAAAGTAGTTTGTTACTGAAACTCCATACTCCCGCAGGGCTGTGTTTTTATAACAAATATGAAATCATTCATGAATGGCAAAACCATCTCCAGTTTTAAATTAAAAGCAAGAATCCCATTCAAATTAGTGCAATGAACTGTCAGTAAAAGTCTCAAGAGATTATAATTTTAGCTCTTTTTGGGAGGATCTGGCAGGAGAAGGGGGTGAAGGAAGGAACTCAACCAAGCTGTGTAAAACATCTTAATTCCATGCAGTGAATGATTATTGCATCTGATTCTTTCTGCTTTTGCAACAGAAGTTGCAAATTATTTGATTTGGGCGCATAATTTAAGGAAATCTGGAGAAGGTCTTTTGATAAAGTCCCTTTGACAAGGGCCTGTGGGGACAGGACAAGGAGTAATGGCTTTATCCTGACAGAGGGGAGATTAAGATGAGCTCTTGGCAGAAGCTCTTCCCTGTGAGGGTGCTGAGGCGCTGGCACAGGGTGCCCAGAGAAGCTGTGGCTGCCCCATCCCTGGCAGTGTTCAGGGCCAGGTTGGACACAGGGACTTGGAGCAACCTGCTCTAGTGGAAGGTGTCCTTGCATGTGGCAGGGGTTGGAACTGAATGAGCTTTAAGGTCCTTTCCAGAACAAAATATTCTGTGATTTTATGAGATCCTTAGCCTGAAACTGGTAGGAGAGCAGCTGGTCACCCTTCATGTCTTATGTGTATGCACAAAGATATGGATGTATAGTTTTTGATTTCTAAATGCCATGTTATGTCACAGGTCTTGAACAAATGTTCAGCCTATTCCGTGTCAAAATGTGATATGAGAATTTGGAGAAAGAAGGGTTTGGCTCTACAGATAAAAATTAGACTAGAATGGAGAAAAAGAGAAGCTGAAAGACCATTTTTAGTGCATTTTCAGGACTTGAAGGCCACTCAGTTTGGGAACCATGTGATTCCTTTGGTCTTTGACAGCAAACATCCCTTGATCTTTGTGGTGTTTTGTTAAGCTGCTATTTTAGACATATAATATTCCAGGAAAAAGAATGGTCCAAAAAACAGACTTTCTTACATCCTCTTTCCTAGAAAATACAATGCTTCATTTGACACATGCTTGTGGTTACAAGCAGCTATTATACACTGGTTTTATTGACTGCATTTTGGAGTGATTGACTGAGCTCAGAGTAAGCCTCCTTGTTGTTCCTCCTCGCAACCAGAGAAATTATAAGTCTGTGCAAATAGATTCAATATTTAAACTCCTTCCTATGTGATTTTGTCCCTCAAAAGCCATATGTCAGCTGATGCTTGTTAAGTTATATTGGTTTATCTCAGTAATGGTCTGCCTAAAGTACAGCATGGGAGCAGAAGGGATAGCTGCCCGTCAGCAGCATTTCAGTGCTGCTAAAAGACAAAGAAGGGATGGGATATGTCTCCACCTTTCTTTGACCAGGTATAAACATTGTTTATGGCAAACACAAAGCACTGTGATCTCACTGAAATAAAAACATTTTCTAGTGGGGAAATAGAGCCCTTGGTGGAAAGATAAGACCCAGAAATAGCAGTCAGCTGTATGAAAGCTTTAATCCATCACTCACTCTTCTGGTGTGATGGTGTGCCACGTCAGAGAGACAGGTGGGATATTTGTTGTTTGGAAACGTCATCCCCCAGCAACTTGCTGTCTTCTACTAAAGAAGAAACAACCTCACTCTATCCAATACCTCCCATTTTGTAATTATAGCAGAGACCTGAAGATCTTCTTTGGGCAGTGTGGGCTGCTGAAGGAAAGTGGTCATTAAACAAAATCCTGCTTTTGGAAGGTTATAGTGGCGCAATTTGTCCTCACCCAAGCTTGAAAAGATGAGAGGAGTGAGCAGTGAGCAACGTAAGGAAGACACAGATGGTTTAAATTAGATTCCACAGCCAGTATAGCACTGGCAGATACATTGGTCCAACCCAGCTGCTTTGCACTGCTGTTCCAATGATCCTAAACCTTGTATTTTTAAGCTAGAAGAGGTGCTTTGCATCACCATAGCATTATAAAGCCACTACTGTGCACCAATGAATAGGAAATCCACCTCCAGAGCATCTAGGCACATACTTTATTCAGAGAGATCCCTGCCTTGAGCAGTATTCCTCTTTATGAGGATTCATTTCTTGGTGGATTGACTTTCATAGGAAGTGAAAACATTTTTTTCCAGGTTCACTTACATTAATTTCTATGCAGGTGAGAGGGCATCCAAAGGAACTTTACAATAATGTGCATTTTAAAGTCCTTGTTTGTGCAAAGGTCCTTATACATGTTAGGGAAGTCAAAAAAGCTAAACATGGATGGATCCCCTCTCTGAATTGCCAGAACTGTGCAAAGGGCCTCAGTGTAGGCAAAAATCAGGGGATAGCTGAAAAAGCTGTGTTTCGAGATGTTCCTTCCCAGAAGAAACCCTTGCTCCATTGAAAGTTCCAGAAACGGGGAGCTTGGAAGAAAATCAAGAGGGCAAATGAAGGAGAAGAAATATTTTACAGATCAATATCCCTCTCAAAGACAAATATTTCCTCCTGTTTTGTCTGGCACAGGCAGATTTGGAGGGGGTATTTTTAGAACATGTTACATGAATTTTTGATTGCCTTAAGAGATTCATTTTCTGCCAAAACAAAGGCATCATGTTTCTCTAACCAGAATGTGGCACTTATTGTGAAGAGGGCCAAATCTTGCACATAATCATTGAGGTCATATGCAAATAAAAAGCACCATAGTTTGTGCAAATTCCCATTTTAGCTGTTCCTACAACATTTCTCGCTTATAATATTGTTACTGTTTTATGAAAAGCTCTCTGGGACTAGTCCATTAAACCATAACCAGCCTATTTTCCTTCAGCTCCTGCTGAGGAATTGCCTTCAAGGAATGTTTTGAGATTAAAAAAAAACAACTTTAAAGCACTTTAACAACTTAATTTGAAGCCATCTTTTAAATGCAATAATATCAGCAATATCTTCTTCATCTGCTGCTTTTCATGGTCCAGCATGGCAGTGACGGTGTCTTTGGGGATGGGAGATGCAGGAGGAGGTTGCTGTGCTGGTTCTTCTGTCCTTCAAGCAACCAAACGCTACCACATGCTCCAAAAAAGAGGGTGCCACAGCCTGGCTAATCCCTCTGTACAGACAATTGCCTTTCTTTACTCACCATTTTATCACTCCTCATTCCCTCTCCTTCCTCCCATCAGCCTTGTCCCAGCCTTCATCAAATTTCCTTTTTTATCTTTTCTCTGGAAAAAACATTCCTCTGGCATGCTGAAAGGCTCATGGGAAGTGTATCATCTCATTTATTTGTACATGAGGAGGCCAAGGCATAGGCTGTTGCATTATAACTATTTCTTGAATGCAGGTACTGTAATTAAGGTATAGCACATAATGCTTACCAATTTCCACTTCTAGGCTAAAAGGAATTAACATTAGGTCTAGAAACATTCAGATTACTGCCCCTGCTAACTCCTTTCTGCAGTCGTACATTACACAGCTTCCTACTGTTCTTTTTGAGCTGCCTTGCTCCGGCCATTTGCTGACATCAAGCAAAATTAAGTACTTCAACAGAGAAATTAAAACCAGCTATTTTCTGTAATCTCAAGCAAATGGTTGCTTGTTTTAAAGCTGTACCCAAGATAACCCCATGCTTTTTCTGTGCAATAATAGGATTAGATGAGAGTAGTGGGAAGATTTTGCACACTTGGTCTCGTATAGATTTTCTATCTCTTCCTTTCTACACAAAACCTTGTAAATGCTTTTTAGGCACTTCTGCTTCATCATTTAGATGCTATTTCCACAATACCCACTTCAGAGCTATCTCTCCATCCATGCCCATCCACTGCTTTGTCTCTTGCCAAATTGCAGACCCTCATTTATGCCACACTCTTCCCCAGAGCTGGACCTAATCCTTCATCCTTATCTGAATGACAGGGCTCAGCAAATAGTTTTTCACATCAGCTTGCACGGGCTGCCAGCTCTTCCAGTCATCGCTGGCCTCCTGTTTCAACAGAGCTGATAATAAAGGAGTTCTGTCTATTCCACTGTAAGTGATAAGAATCTTTATTTCATGGGTAACTGTAACAAAACCACCAGGTAAAGTCAAACACTTCCAGGAGAGTGAAAAGAAGCCCTGTCTGGATGCATTCAATGACAGATCCCCTTTCTTCATGAGGCAGATAAAACACATTGCCCCAGTGCCATCTGGAAGCTGCTCAAGATCGCTGTCCCAGTGCAAGCCCATCCACTGCCTTCTTCCCTTGCTTTCATCCCTTCTTGCACACACAGTGGTCACAGAGCATGACAGAAATGATTTTATGTAGGTAATTGCTGCTGCCATGCTTTGTGAGCGATGTGTGGCTTGTTTTCCTGACACAATCTGAAGGCAAAGGCAACTGGCCCTTCTTCTTGGAATACACCCTCTATCCCTTATCATAGAATGGAAGAGAATAGAATGGATCGGAACAGAACAGTTGGATGGACCTACAATGGTCATAATGCCCAACTGCCTGACCAAGTCAGGGCTGACCAAAAGTTAAGGAATCCTTTTAAGGGCATTGTCCAAATGCCTTTTAAATATTGACAGGTTTGGGGCATGCCCTGTCATTTTCCATGTCACACCCTCTGTTTTCTTTGCTCTCCAGCCAGAGACAGTGTAGTAAAGAATTTAAGGCACCTGAGAATGTCCTTATTACCTTCCCCTAAGTGCAGTTGTTCTGCTCAAGGGATAAGGAATTAAGGCACACAGGTTTTCCTTGTGTGCAGCAGCAGTCAGACGCATCCTGCTGATGTGAGATGATAAACCCTTTCCGCAAAGATAATAAATGCTCAAAGTCAATGGGATGGAGAGAGCACTTGAACATGATAGTAGCACATGGTGCTAGCAGAGCCCTGAGAGACTTGTGACATACAGGACATGTCCAGTGTGTTTCCAGTCATCAGATCCCATATTTATGCCACTTTCTTACTTTCTAAATGCTAATGAAGAAAAAGGACCCTTTTACTGTATGAGGTTCCCTTTCATTACCTCCCAACATTTGCATGCAGACACTTGTCTGACTTCAGCTTGTAATAGATACCAAATTGTCTAAATGCATCTTCACTACAAAGCCACTCTCCTATTTCTCAAGCACCCCTTTCCTTTATTGACCACTATCAGGAGTGCTCTTTGACCAAAAAGAAAGAAATAAGCAGTAATTTTACTTAAGTCAGACACAAGCATTGGCATTGCCACAGAACATTATTTACTAACCCAAGTATTGTAAACTGGTTACATTTGAACCAGTGAATAAATTCTTCTGAGGAGAACAAAACTTACAGGTTTCATGTTGAAAGGCTTTTATTCTCTGTGCTATTGTGTTGCTCCACAGACTAGTGTCTATGGAACATTTTCCTCCTTTCATCCCTATTCAATTCCAAGTCTTAGTCATAAATATCAGGACTCCTAAGTGATTCCAAGACTGCTGTTGATCCTTTATGAGGACTTGTCAATATAAGTGTCTGAAGATACAGGTTGTCACTGCTCTACCTCAGAAAAGACTGGAGGAACCCAGTTTGAATTCATCTGTAGCTGCTCTTGGGGTGTTTCTGAGCACCTGCACATAGTTTTTGTTTTCTATAGGCCTGCACAGTATTACCATCAAAGGAAGATGGCTCTAAATATTAGATGTGTGCTTCTAGGAAGCCTATGTTTTTCAATTACCTTATTGTGATGTTTCAGTGTCGTTTCTTCCTCAAACAGGATGGCCCAAGGGGCTTGTTGAAAGATGCAGCTTTCATTTCCAAGACCAGCTAAAATCTAGTCCAGTCTGATAATAAACACAAATGGTATTTGGGCTGGTGGCCCATGCAAAATGAGATGATTAGCCTCCATTCTGTCCTCAGTTTCCAGGTGTTCACATTACATAGCTGCACTGCAGTGGTCTCAGAAGAGTTATTAAAATCCGACAATCTCCTCTTTCCTTACCAATGATCTACAGGTCAATGCAGTGGCATGGGATTGGAGGATGTGGGA
Organism: Forpus xanthops; assembly: GCA_032466535.1. Classification (NCBI taxonomy): domain Eukaryota; kingdom Metazoa; phylum Chordata; class Aves; order Psittaciformes; family Psittacidae; genus Forpus; species Forpus xanthops. Next base: position 14,107 of record JASSUY010016839.1, read on the forward strand.
ACTGATGAAGCTTTCTGTCCAGTTGCTTAGTTATATCTCCTCTTCTTTACATCTCCAGCTGCTGTATGGAAAGGGGAATTCTTTGGCTTCAAACTCTGTTTTTGGCTGAGCAACGTCCAGTTTTCAGAATTACAAGCCACTCCAATATTGCTCTGGAGGATCAAACTCACATGAGCTGAAATAATTATGACTCCACATTTTAGCAGCCCTTCTGAGGAGCACTGGGAGGAAGAGACTCACAGGAAGGTACTGACTCCTCTATCTCTTTCACAGGATCTCTGTCCATTTCCATTTTCCGTTGTACACGATGACTTCTCCAGCCCCAGTTTGCACAGGGATTTTCAATAACTGACTAATAACTGAATGATTCCCTGAATTTCTTCCTTGTGGAAGGTTTCTTCTAGGACTAGATTAATTTTGGCTAATCTAGTTTCAGGTAGTCTCCAAAAGGTCCCCTTGGCTAGGTGTTGGAGGCCTCAAACTCAGTGTACTATTCTCTCTAGGTGCTTGGGATTTTGGGGTGGTTATATGGATGTATATATATTTTATTTCCTTTTACTTTGGCATATATAATGGCATCTAAACTCCAAAGATTTCTTAATAAATTAGTCCTTTACTCAGGAAAGCATCTCTCGTTTTCTAAGGATGAAGAGACCATTTGTCCCAGTCACAATCTCATTTTATTTCTGCTTTGGAACAGTTTTCTGGTTTAGTATTAGTGTGTCTGACATGTGTGCTATTTGCAATTCATTTATTACCCTGTGAAAGCTATTCCTCCAGTTTATTTTTGTTGTTTCCCTCCCAGTTGCTCACAGACACCCCTTTGTAGAGCGCATGTAATAGGTTTTGGCAAAACTTTAACGTCTTTTTTAAAGTTCATTCTGTTATTATAGTCTTTTTTCAAAGACACTCCACTATTCTACTGCCATTTCAGCTGTATGAGGTGATGTTGATTAGCAGTGATAGGTGTAATGTTCGTGCTGTTCATTTATTCAGCTCTTCCATTTCTGCATATTTGGTGAGTGACATGACCTTTCCATCTAGTTTCCTTGCAAAAGGTCTATTGTTCTCCAAACTTCTTCCTTTGGGTAGGAAAACAGAATATTCCTTCCCCTGAGCTCTGCAGCAGATGCCATTTCATGGAAGTTCTCATTTAAGATGGGAAAGACATCTTTGTAGTATCTTATATTTGTGGTTACATCCAGATTTAGGTACTCATGTAGTTCTTGAGATGTTGAGTACATGCTTTCTGCTTACATAAAACAAACATGAGATCTCTGAGGTGGGTCTAGTGTGCTGGCTTACCGGTACCAGTGTGTCTGCATGCGTTGTGCACAGTTATATCTCTTCAGGAGCATGAAATGTGATGAAACTTCCTTGTGAAACAGAAGTTTGGAATCCATTCATAAAAAAAGCCTGGTAAGACCTAAACAAATAACCTTTCAAATATTTCACATTACCCAAAAGATATGGGTGAAATTTTTTAATAGAATAATTCATTTATTAAAAAATACAATCTAGTTGGCCCTAAAACATTTAAATATTTCAGCTAAATTCACCACAGAATTGCAATCAGTTAAGTTTTGGGAGTGTTTTCAACATGTAAGCATTCTGACAGAGCAATTCATTTCATTCCAAAGTCAAAGACTACTTTTGCTTAGGTAAATCTCAACCTAAACCTGCCTATTGTTCCACTCTGACTGTCTAGGAAACTTCAGCAAATAACTCAGATGTCGATATTCGCAGTATAGATGCCTGTGGTTACAGAGGGGATAAGTCCCAGCTGAGCCAGCCAGTGGGAAAATAGGTCCCTTTTGTTCAAGAGGCTTTAACAACACATTACATGATCCCAAGAGCTTACACGTTTTGTTGGGAAAAGTCACAGGATGAGACAGATTGGGACAGAGGAGGTTACACAAGTTATTCAAGGTCATTTAGCAGCTTAATGGCAGGGCTGAGAACAGAGCAAGGTCAGCGCCTCATTCTCCAAACCAAACTGCATCCCCTAATTGTTTATGAAGTTTCCTGGCACTGGGCAGGACTGAGAGAGGGGAAAAGCAACCCCCACACTGGGGAGGACTGAACACGAGGAGACAGGACACATGACAGTGTCAAAGAGGTGAATGACTTCATGGTGTTCTTTTGGCCCATTATTAGTTTCTCTTTGTGGGCTTTTCGAAATTACCTTGTTAAACAAGGTAGTGATGTAGACATTGGCAGGGTGCTTTAGATACAAAAGTGATGGAGAAGAGAAACACAGGAAGGGGAAGGGAGAAGCAAACTGGACTGTGAAAAAAAGGAGTGGAAGGAGAGGATGGTGATATATTTGGAAGGGAATGGTAACAGATGAAGTGTCCAAATACATATAGAAATGACAGGGAGAGAATTAAAACAAAAAAAGCAATTGAGCAGTTTCTACGTTAACAAGAGTTAAGATCCTGGAGATTAGGGAAAACTACAACCCTAAACGGTCCTTTTGACTGTCCTCCAAAGGTACAGCGATTCCTGCAGGTTCAGAACTGACTTGGCTCCCTGAGAAAGGACATGAAGCCAATGCTCATCTTTGAATACCCTTCAGCTTCAGACTAGCTAGTATCTCTCATAGATCGACTATGGCCTTCTTAAGCGTTCAGATTGAGTACTTCATATATTTTACACATAATGCAGCATTGTGAATGTACTTTCCACAGGATGCATTGAAAAAGTGCATCTGCAAAGGAGGGTTATGCACATTCCCACTATGAGGAGCGCTACTGGGGAAGGAGGGTACAGAGTGGGAGCTTGTGATGTGATTTTGAAACTGAAATGTAGGAATCCAAAACAATCTCCAATTGAATGTGCTGAAGAATTCTGGATTGACACCTAGAAGCCACAATTACACACATGTAAAATGATTAATTCCTGCTCCTTCCACACCAGGCTGGCCCTTGGTTTTGCTGTGTGGCTTCTGAACATCTTCACATCCAGCAGCACAGGACAGGACTATGTTTAGCACTAGGGAATTTCCCCATAGAGAAGCAATTGTCTTCAGTATGAGCTCAGAAGGAAATCCAGTTCAAAATACACTTGAAGGTGTTAAACAGGAAGAGAAAGAAAAACCCTTTACATTAATGAAATGTGTTTTCATGATGTTTTCATAGGCATCAAAATGTTTTTCTAGCCTCTTCCTGGCTGCACTTGAGCAGTGGAAACTTCTCCACCTGTCATTTTCTTTTGTTAGGTGTAGTCACAATTACATGGAGTTGTACTCACAGGGAGAAAATTGTGGCTTTGAATATATTTCCCAAGAACCCAACTATCTGCCTGCACGTACATAGTGATCCATTTTTAAGAGTAAAGGGTTTGTTTCCTTATGTGAAAGGAGATGCAAGACAGGTGAGAGACAGCCTGTCCTTCCTGCTCTAGGCTTGGTTATGTAGGTGAGCAGAAGGGAAGAGGAACAGGTCTAATAGTACAGGACAGCACCTGAGCAGCCTGTCTCATCTTCCCCCCAAGCTTTGGCCTTCTTCTCCAAAGCAATAATTATGACTGGGCTACCATCTCTGTTCGACCTAAAAGATGGCTGGAAAAGCTGGAGAAGCACATTACAGTCCTCAAAATCTAAGCACACAAAATTTCTGGGTGGAGAAAGCAGAAGTATGTGCAGAAATGCAGATGTTTGGTGGCCCTGAGACTTTTTGCAGCACAGGGAATCATACGTTATTAGTGCACAAACCAAGATCTGTTTAATAACTTTTGTCCATGGTATCATTTCTGAGCCTAGCATCCAAACCAGGTTAGCTGTTGTACACACATATTGATGTGCTTAGTTCTTGTCCCTGAGGAGATACAACTCAAACAGGAAAGAGAAGGGGGCAGGATTCAGATTAAATGTAGTGGGAATGAGATAGCAACATGTGAAAAAAGCTCTGCAAGAATGTGATATTAACAATAAGGGATTGGCTGGCATGAGGACCATGCTGGCTGAGGGTAATTCCCGTGCTGGTACCTTGCTTGGATTTCAGTTTTCATTCTGCTTTACCCTGTGTGAGCTGAAAGTGTAATGAGAAGGGAGAAAACAGTGTAGACTAAAATCTTGGCTAAAGAATTAACATCCCCAAACTGTGAATCAGTTCTGAGCCATGAGTCCTGTCTTAATCAAAGCTCTTTGGGAGATAATATTGGAAGGGATTTCAAAGAACTGCTTTATCCTACAACCCATTTCTCTGATGCAGGATCAGCTGCTCTCATGAACATTTAAATCACTCCTGCCTCAGCTGTTTGGGAGACCCTCCAGTGGTGCAGGTTTCACAGATCCTTGGACAAGATTTTCTGGCACAAAATTAACCACATCAGGAGAAACCAGAAATCACATCAGGCTCTCCCCTGACAGCCAAGCTGAAGTTCTCAGTACTGGTGAAACCAATTAATCCTTGTCCTATCATCAGTAGACATGAGGAACTGTTTGTCTTTTTCTCCTCTGCAGCTACTTTATGAACGTACACTGCTTCATTTCAACCCTCTTGTGTGAAGACTAAACAAACTGTATTTCTTCACCTCTTGTTTATACAGCTCTGACTGTTCTTTAGACACCCACAACTGGTCCAGTTGGTAAAGACAATTTAGGGAAGAGGAGAAAGCAGACGACGTCTTGATATACACTTAGGACCAGAATGGAGTAAGAAAAGAAAGTATATTTAAGAAGCCAACACCAAAACCCCTCCCTGTCCACCTTTTCACCTGCCCAGACATGCATACATCCATATAGCTCCTTCTCCCTTTACAGCAGCAGCTGTGAGGTTTGTCAGCCCTTTTGTGGCAATTACTTTAATTCCCTGAAATCAAAGCACCTGCCAGAGAAGTGGCATGTTTTACAAAATCAAGGTATATTGGAGCATTTTAGGGAAAACTGTTGTTTCATTCTGTAAAGATACAGATCTTCTCCTGAGTCAAGGAGAGAAGATGAAGGGGGAAAGTTTGACATTTGACTTCATCCTGGAATGCAGGTAAAGTCTTGAAATATAAACTCTGAGGTGAACAGATTTGATTAAGATATCATTTTAAAGTACTGTTCCTCCTTTCCTTATTTATTTGTGACTGTGAAGGAAAGACAAATAGCCTTATCTTACCCCCTGGACACAAAAAAAGCAAGCCTTCACTGAGAAAGTCTGGGTGACTTTGATGGCTACCATGAAAGTGTGTTGGTCCGTTTGATCTTTTGTTGACTAACTGCAGGTTTGGGGATGTTACAATACACGTTTACACAATGTAGGCTAGCTGCAAAGCCTCACTTCAGTTGAAAAGACACAGCTGGTTTTAAAAGCAAGCTAGGTTAGGATAAAAAGCAAAAGAAGTTACACAATAAGTTATGGAGTTTCAGTGGTAACACATGGGTTGTAAAGCCAGCATTAAAACAGACAAAAAGACTCTACACCATCAGAAAAGAGTACAAATAGACTGGGATTTCATGGGATCCCTTGTAGTTTGAAGCCAACTAAGTGTTCACTATAGAGCCAAAACACATTACCTTTGAAGGTTATTTGTTAAAGAAGAAAGCTAATTCAAATATAACCACCTAAGTCCTACATTAATCCTTCTTCTCAAGAAAATTTATTTTTAAAGTTCCTTTATCATTGCACTTTCCCATACCCACCCTGCCCCGACTAATTTCCTAATGTTCATGCTGGGATTGAACCCCCGAGTGCCCTGGGAAGTAACCAATGAATCACTGGTATCAGACACCTGGATGCATGCCATTAGAAGTGTTTGGCCGTCCTGTGCCACCACTGTGTTTAGCTATGAACAACAATACAGTAGCATGGATGGTGGGTTAGTTTCAAAGTGATGTGGTGCTGTAGCAGATGACCATAAGGTGCATTTGCTGCTTCAGGCAAGTCACACTCCTGGCCTGTCTGATGCACATGAACTTATAGGCACCTAAGAACCGCATTCACTGGAACCAGAAATGTAGTTTAAGTAAACCTTCTACCAGAAGAAAGTGCTAAGGACAGAGCTAGACCTTAAGCCTTGCTCATAGTAGCCTCTGTAACTAATGCTACAGAGGGACAAAACTCTCCATTGAGCTTCTACAAGACAGTTCTTACAACAGAAAGCAACTTGGCAGAAAAGATTTGGAATGGTGTCTCCAAGGGATCGCTGTTGAAGTCCTTGAATCCACAAGTAATATAGTTCAGGGAGGTTATTTCCATTTACATATAGTCTGGTTTCCTGCACAGAAACACCCCAGCAGGCATGTGGGTTGAAGGAATGTCCAAATGATGTAGTTTGGGACCCTCACATTCCTGTAGGAGAACATCTGGGGTGTGCTGCAGCAGGGGGTTTGGTTTTGTGTCCCACAGAAGGAATCTGGTGCACTAAAACTGCTCTATGAACCAACTCTGCAGACTGTGGTAAGGGAAGTGATGGGGAGTTGCTTCACAACTGCGCAACTGCTCCAAACCAAAATACTCATATAACACAGCCAGAGTTCACAGAAAGGGAGAGAGGTCAGTCCACTTCTTTTTAAAACACAGAATGTCCCTCAAAATCACAGTGGTGAGGTCTTTTGCCAAGGACTATGAGTTCAGGTTGAACCCCCCGCATGAGTTGAACCATCTTGATAGCACACTGCTTTGACAATAAGTGTCATTGTCTCAGTGCTTCGATCCATGGCCGGGAGCCATGGAAGTCAATCAGTTCAATCCATTATACTTCCCATCAACTTCTCTGCATTACTGCTGCTTCTTGGGCAGATGGTGCCGAGGAAGAGCACCTAATGGGCCACTGAGTCTTCTTGATGGTTTTCAGTTATTCACATCCTTTTGCTTTTGAAGATACAAACTTTTCCACTGGCTCCAGAAAACCTCAGGATTTGGGAATCACTCACCGAAATAAGAAAATACTCTGTTTTTTCAGCGTTGATTATAAGCCACAATTTACTTGGATTTTTATCATAATTGGTGAAATCCTGGTTTTCAGTGTGTTTATGTTAAATTGAGTATTTTGTGGATATAAACTGTCTGTTGGTCCATTCATAAACACAACATTAAATTTCACTGTGCTCCTTAGAGGAAAAGTGAGATTTGAGAGGCGCTGTGTAGCTTGTCCATGATTCATCCTGAAAGCTTGTTATGCAAGTTGTGACCAACTATGCTGGTAAACAGAAAGGCATGGAACAACTTTCCAGTTGTGAAAAAAGTTATTTGTGAATTTACCCTATGAAAATGAATGCAGTGCTCTTCACTCAATGGCGACAGTTTCCCTTCAGCTGAAACATTCATTAAACTCTATATAGACACTGTCTCATTTGGTTTTCTTTGGACAGCCATCTAGGAGCTGGTCAGAATGAGAACTGCATAGTTCTTTCTAACATGGCTCTGTCTAAATTCAAGCACTCTGTTCTTTTTGTTCAATCTCCAAGGAAGCAGCAAAAGCTCCCTACAAAGTCTGTTAGAGAGGTGCCAGGTGAGAGGGTAGAATCTAGGAAGACTTTTCAAAGAACACTGTGTTTTGTTTCCCTGCCAAGTTGAGTTTAAATCTTGCTCACATGATTTCTTGGCAAGATAGTTGTTAACTTCTTTAAGTAAACACTTGAGGACTAGCTAAAACAATGGGAATACATTTGAAATCACTGTGTGATGTCTCAGTGTTCCCAGCAGGACCACTTTTGCTGAAGAGCAAGAAAAACTGAACACTCAACAAAAAATCAGAGAATTAAATTAAGCTAAATGCCCGATACAGATGGTTTACAACTGAAGAATGAGCAACAACGCTCAGAAATCTTTACATAATGAGGGGACAGGAAAAAGAGCTTTGTTAAACACAGAAAATTCCTTAACTTTACTAGAATTTGTTTAATATAAACTTCTCAACAGAGCCATAACTGTCTGCAAGACAATTCATAGTGCCTTGGCTCTGCTTTCCCATTGCTATGCCTGGCTGAATGTGGAAAATACACCTTACTGTGAGCAAGGATTTCTCTGAATAAGCGCGTTTGTGTGAATTCACTCCCATCTATAACTACCTTTCATGGTGAAAATATAATTTCTTTTCATGAAACAAAGTCTTATTGGGATAAAGACAGTTTTCAGATTACATTTCATAATTCAGTCTGCAGTAGACTGGATTTGACCATGAGGACCCTCATGGGGACCATTTTCATCTCCATAGCCTGCAGGCTTTCTCCTGTGGGCAGCCACTATTTATTCAGCTTCCAAAATGAGTGAAGAAGGAAGAGATGGGACCAGTGCCCCTGAGCTGAAAATGCCCAAACTGATGGATTGTGAACAGGGGAACTAATTTCTACCTATTACTCTCACTGGATTTCCAGCTGGCTGTTCACCCAAAATGTAATGCAGTCTTAGCAATTCCAAAGAATGCATCAGAAAACACCATTTAAATTAAGTTCAGTTACGGCTTTGAAAGTAAAATGTATCTTGCAGTACTTCAGCTGCAGTCTCCTGTTCCCTTACAAAGCATAGAGTATGCAAAGGCTCTAATAGCAGTTTTTCTTATAATAGATTTATTCCAGAACACTCCCACTGATATCAGTAGATTTACTGTGATGAGCATCTGCTTTAACAGCCTGAACCAAAGCCTGTTTGAAACAATGAGGAAACTCCTGACTTCAGTGAGCTCTGATATAAGGCCTTAGAGAGACATCATGGGAGTTCTTGAGCTTTGTAGGTGTTATTTACAATGGTCTACTGCTAAGGGAATGCTAAACCATAGAGCTATTTGTCTGCTGGGGCATTTAAAAGGCAATCTGCTGCCACAGCTGCAATGCCTTTTCTGTTGCAATGAATCATGACAGGTCAAGGGAGCATATGAGATGGAAACACACTTCCTCATGTTCTATCACTTGTCAGGCCATTATTAAAATGTTTTGTTTTAATTTTGGGGTATTCTCACTTTATTTGGACTAATATCTGTATGCAAAACGGGTGAGAGTGTACGTTTATGTGCAAAAGTATCTCCAGATGCCTTTCTTATCTTAAAATTAAGTAAACTTTTCATTTAAAGGCTTATTCTGCTTACCTCTCTAACCCCAGGAACTCTGGGAATTTTGCTTGAGAATGAAATGCAGCACGAGTGTTTTCCAGGTGCTACTAGCCAAACTGCTATGGGATGGGAAGGGGACAATCGCCCTTGCAAAAGGGTTATTTTAACTACAAAAGAAAGCTTTTACGAAGTGGAGAGGGACTTTTTACAAGGGCATGGAGTGGTAGAACAAGGCTAATGGTTTTAAACTGACAGAGGGGAGTCTGAGATGAGCTCTTAGGCAGAAGTTCTTTACTGTGATGGTGCTGAGGCGCTGGCACAGGGTGCCCAGAGAAGCTGTGGCTGCCCCTTCCCTGGCAGTGTTCAAGGCCAGGTTGGATGGGGCTTCGAGCAACCTGCTCTGGTGGAAGGTGTCCTGCCTGTGGCAGGGGTTGGAGCTGAATGAGCTTTAAGGTCCCTTCCAGCCCAAACCATTCTGTGATTAAAACAATGGCTAGGTTTAGTCTGCAAGAGCAGATACCTTCCACCCATGGGATATTTCCACACCATCACTGCTGTGCTGCTGCTCCTTGAGCCATTTCCAGAACTCTTTAAATTTTTTTCCAAAGCATATTTCAGTCCTGATTCCTACCCCTGGACATGGTTTCCTGACCCTTTGCTTGCAGCTGCAATTCCACAGGGACAAAGCTGTTCTTCAAGCAGGATTTGCATGGTCATTTCATCACTTGCTTAACCTGGATGAGGAGCATGGTGTGGTACTGCTCTCGGTACTGAAAGGTGGTGTGAAGAGCATGACTGTCTGGGAACCCAGTGGGTAAAGGGAGTGAGATCATGCATCTCCTCTGCTGGTGAGAGGCTGGCAGGCAGGATCTCTGCAGGCTTTACAGGACACTGATGTGAATATCACCAGCTCCACATTATTCTAAGTAGCTACCTAGAGCAAACTCACTGACATATCTTGATTTAGGGCAGCCCCAGAGTGATGAAAAAACCTGTAAATGTATTGGAAAGAGATTAATTCAGCCCAGCAAGTGAGAGCAGTGGCTATTTTCCTGTTGCTTCTATTTCATCTTGAGTTTATCCTTGCCTTTCAGCACATCTTCAGATGCCAGAGCAGTCCAGCCAAGTGCTGCCTTGCTCCTGAATGACTGTAGGGCTGTGGCAAGTAGTGTCAGACCTGATGAGGTGTGAGTTGAGTTTTATCTGTCTCTGCCCTTATCAACAGACACACGGGCTTCCAGGCTTCAGTAGAAGTCTGGGATTTTCATGGCTGACTCTACTGAGATTCCCATATACAGACACAAGCAAACATGGTTTGTGTGTTACCAAATTGTGTTGTACATTGGAGTCTGACTCAAGCATGGAGTACCACACAGAATAGCTACTGTTGGAAAGGACCTTAGCGTCATTCAGTTCCAACCCACTGCCACTGGAACCTTCAGCACAGAATCTGGGTTGAACCTGTTGGAAGACTTTGATGTGGAGTCACCCCAGAAAGCCAGAACATGTTATGAACTCAAGCAATAGAGCAAAAAAACGTTTTCTTAGCTAAGGAACTTAAAAGGAGCTTATTGTTGAACTCCAGTCCATGTGTAACAATTCAGACATAATTTCCTTCCTTTTTGATTTGCTTTCACCTGCCTCACATTTTCTGTTCTTCCCCAGCTTTATGAATAATGTGTCTCATATTTCTAAAGGTGGAGGGGGGAGGAAGCCAGAGACCCCTTGTTAGCAGCCTAGAGGCTGTCGAACTCAGGCAGAGGGTTGTCAGCTCCCTCTCGTGGGTAGAGGAGCACTAAAAGGTACAGCCTGGTGTTTCCAAGGCACCGACATGTCCTCTGTCAGACCTAATTTACTGTGCAATTGTCCATCTTGTGCATGTCAGCAGCCACAAAGCACGAGAAGATATAAGGAAGCACATATGTCTGTACTGGCTTGTGCTTGCATACACACATGTACATCCGCTGTGAGCAAAGGAAGCAAATCTCAGCCCAGATAAATCAGTCTGTTCCACCTTTCTGGTTTTGGGCAGATCATCTGGTTTTGTTTGCTTGCTTTTAAATCTCATCTCAAGGATGGAAAGTGGAGTAGCACTGCCCTAATGCTACAGCCTTCATGCATCTTTGCTGGGTGCTCTCAACTCAAGTCACACTGGCAGGATATGAGGATGTGCCCCATGTCCTCCATATTCAGAGCAGCAGCATGCAAAGATGTTCAGTTCCCAGTGTTACCCTGAAAGCTCTGATGGTAGCATCAAATGCACCTTCAGCAAAGGGGCTGCTCAGCATTAAGTGTCAACTGGGGTGACATCAGGCAGTGCACAGCTACACCTCTCAGCAAGCAACTGTGAGCACTGTGATACTGATGTTACTGTGGCTTCCAAATGTACTATAGCTTACCAAAAAGGCTCAGAAACACCTGTGTGTCCCCTTTGGCTCACCTAAAGCTGAACAAAGGTTTGTGGACAGAGCTTAAGTGTGCAAATGGAGATTGCTCACAGAAGATATTCCTGTGTCTCTCCCCCTTCTCTTGGTGTTACCTTCAAACTCTTTTAACACTAATGATTATGCTTGGAAATGATGTTTTATCTCTGAGCAAAGTGCTGCTAACAGGATGGTGGTCAGGAGGCTGTCTGGCTTTGTGCCTTCAGGTGGTGGTTGTGGGTCAAATTGCAGTTGTCAAAGCCCTAGCTGGTCCTCCAGATTAGCAGAATACATGACATAAAACCTGTGCTTGATTTGGAGCTGATAAAGCAAATGGAAATGTAGATAACGATAAACAACATATTTTTTCCAGGATTATTTTTTCCTCACAAACTGTTTATTTTGTCACCTTTGGGGTCATTTAAATGGGAATATCTCTCAATATCTACAATTCCCACAGTTTCCCAGAACCTTAAAGTATTTTTTCTGTTGGGAAGTATATAGCTAAGCAGTGAGTTCAGGGATGAAGAGGATGGAAGAATGTATTAGATGCCGCGACACTACATATTAGACAAAATTCAACTTATTACAGGTCACAATCATTGAATCATAGACTCCAAAATATTATCACTCCTTAAATATTGATATTCCTAAAATAAGGATTTGTGGACTGAACTTTTACCATATATGCTCTGATTTTTCTTTGTTCTCAAATAATGTTAATTTAGTGGCCAGATCTAGCAAAGTCCAAAGGTATTCTTGAGAAAATGCTCTGATCTCCTAAGAACATGAGGAAAAATCAGGACACACAGCAGCGTGCCTGAGGTGCCAAAGAGTTTCCATGAGAAGGTCTGGATACAGAAGAGGAAAGCTCTCACTTGGGAATCACGGACAAATATAATGGGGTTTGAGGGTCCATAGCCCTTCCTCATTATAATGTGGATTTATGCTCAGAGCCCGTGCTGGTATATGGTGCCAGGTGTGGAACGTGATGCAAATGCTGATCGCGTATTTCTACTGAAGCAAAACTTAGACATAAAGTTTCCCTGACAGGTGATCAAAACATCTCAACAACTATCAAACTCCGTTTCCTACTGTCAGAAGTAATGGCGTTATCTAGACTGGGAGCTATTAACGCTATGCTATTGCACTGCCATTCACAGAGCCCAAGGGAGGATGTTTTTTTTTCCTTCCCTTAAATTGCAATCCGTCAGGCGTGAATGAAGATCTTTATCGGCTGAAAGATAACAGCTGATGTCTTCCCTCCTGCTCTCAGACAGGGAAAGTAATATCTCACATAATGGAACAAGGCAGCTGTAGTAGCACCAGAGAGAATGAAGAGAGAATGGAGTAGATTGTGTTTCAGGTGTTAAGTGTTGAGCTATTATGTTTCACAGAGTAATGATGTCCTACCCTGTAAGACAAAGTAGAAAGAAGCTTTTTATTCTGCCCTTGAGGGCACGGCAGGGCTGTAATCGCATTCCCATTGTGCGGGGAGACCAGGGGATGCAGAAGCCACAATCTGTTTTCCTATGTCAATTTATCTATCAGAAGGGGAAAACTTAACACTCTGATAGTCAAGACAGGCCTTTTTGAACGTAGTGTTTCTTTTGGCTGGTTGAAGTAGCGCCAGTTAACTGAAATGGCAGAGTTATTAAAGAGCCACAGGAATGGAGTGGTCAGGGCCCGTCTTGTTTCAGACATGGCCAGTCTTTGAACTACCAGCTCCTGTAAGTGGTCTTTGATAATTTGTTTCTGGAGTGAGTGAAAATCATGCTTTTAAGTCTTTGGGCATTTGCTGGAAGAACTGCAGCAAATGGCATTGGTACCATTTGACTCCAGTCAAATGCCCAGAAGATTACATATGTGCTGCTGAATTTCATTGTCTCAGCAGCCACAGGGTATCTGAAGGAAGTGTAGATTTGGACTATGACAAGTCAACAGCAAGTGATCTTCTTTCATCTGACACAGATACATGTAGGGAGGCTGAGATCAGATGTTCCAGCAGTGTCACCAGACAAGTCAGCGACAATAGAGTGAACAGAGATTCAGAGCAGCCCTGAGGAGAAGGACTTGGGGGTGTTGGTTGATGAGAAAATGAACATGAGCCTTCTTCAGTGTGCACTTGCAGCCCAGAAAGGCAACCATATCCTGGGCTGCATCAAAAGGAGCATGACCAGCAGGTCGAGGGAGGTGATCCTGCCCTTCTGCTCTGCTCTCGTGAGACCTCACTTGGAATATTGTGTGCAGTTCTGGTGTCCTCAACATAAAAAGGACATGGAACTGTTGGAACAAGTCCAGAGGAGGTCCATGAGGATGATCAGGGGACTGGAGCACCTCCCCTATGAAGGTAGGATGAGAAAGTTGAGGTTGTTCAGCCTGGAGAACAGAAGGCTGCATGGAGACCTTGTAGCAGCCTTCCAATATCTGAAGGGGGCCTATAGGGATGCTGGAGAGACACTCTTCATTAGGGACTGTAGTGATAGGACAAGGGGTAACGGGTTCAAATTTAAACAGGGGAAGTTTAGACTGGATATAAGGAAGAAGTTCTTTACTGTAAGGGTGGTGAGACACTGGAATGGGTTGCCCAGGGAAGTTGTGAATGCTCCATCGCTGGCGGTGTTCAAGGCCAGGTTGGACATAGTCTTGGGTGGCATGGTTTAGTGAGAGGTGTCCCTGCCCCTGCCAGGGGGGTTGGAACTGGATTATGTTGACATCCTTTCCAACCCTAACTATTCTATGATTCTATGATCTTGCAAGATGCCTCAAATACAATGACCATCCCTGCTGAATCATCGTTTGCATGTTTGCACTCTAAGATCAAGTGCATTTATGCATCTACTAAAAGATTTTGGTTTTAGATACTTTTTTTTTCTACCTCTAGTATCACTAATGAATTCTTCCACTGAATAGCTATCAAAGAGAACATTGTGGTTTTCCTCACAAAGAAATCAATATAAGAATGAGAATTTGTTCTGCTCTTCCCCATACGATGAAAGGCTGAAGTCAGGTTAACTCATTACTTCAAAATAGAAAAGCTTTTTTTTTGTTTTCTAAACCACTTTACAATTACCTTTTGCTCTAATTTACCTGTAAAATTACCTTTACCTGTAATTTGAGACCCTTGTTCACCCACCTACTCACTAAAATGGGGCACAGTTGAAAACCAACAAGTCCAAGGTCATCACACAAGCGTGGGAACAGCTGTATTCTGCTTAGCAGGCTCTGGCCTTTCATCCGTCTTTAACAAAGACCTCAGAAAAACTGCTTTGAATGTTAAATATGACCTTAAAGTACACGTGGGAGAAATGTACAGGCAGAGATTTCCTTGAAGGAGCTGCGGAAAACCCTGCTGTGTTCTCTATGCAAGCATCTATCAGTGCCACTCCAGGGGATCCTTTTCATCGAGGTATCCTAATATTATCCAGCAAAACTGGGTTGCATCCAGGATGGCATTTGCATGACAGGTGCACTCTGGTTATCACCTGGTGGTGCCTCCTGCCTGTTTGCGCATTAATAAATGAGCAAAGTCTGCAAGGTCGATGACAGAGGGTGCCGTGTGGCTCAGTTGTCTCTATACTTTGTGCCTGCTATACTGCTGTCACATGCATCACAGCGTAAATGGAGTTTAAGAAAAATAACAATATCTATTTACATTTAAAAATCCATCACCTTGACACTTTAGCAGATGGTTTTGGAGGCCATCTTCTGTAACCTGCTGCTTAAAACTTGTCAGATGCTGCTTCTTCTGTTTCAACCCTTGCCAACCCCCCTCTTCATTCCCACTCACTATCACTAACATTGTAGTTAAATTGCCAGACATATAAATGCTATTTTCCATTAAGGTTGCCATGTTACCAAATAAGTGCAAATTTGAAGGAGCATGAGTTTAATTCCCAAATACAAGTGAGACAGATGTTTGTGTTATGAGGAATTAGCATTCAGGGCTTCCTTACTCTTACTCAAAACAAAGAACAGTGTTGCTAGCATTCTTTTAGCAATTAGTAAGTATTTGCTTGCTATCTTTTAGCAGTCTTTCTCCTAAAAATTTTACACATTAGGGATTGGGTCATTTTCCTGGTTTAGAGCATTTTTTAATTGAGCAAAAAGTTCCCCCTGCCAAAAGCTGCTTGCAAATTCTTAAATAAAGAAATTAAATTAATTTCTTAAGTAAATTCTGTGCTGTTTTGAAAGGGGTAAAAAGTCTTCTGAATCCAAAACACTTGATAATCTAAGGTCTGTGTCGCTGGAGGAGTCTACAGAGCTATTCAGCTGGCAAACTTCTACTTGCTCCAGGGCAGCCGAGTCACTTCACTGCTCCTTTGAATGTGCTGATGGTACCTTTGCCAGGCTGTTAAAGGAAACCTGAGCTCTTGATTCACACATAGACATCTACATCATACATCTATGTTAGGTGTCTAAATAGGTGAGCTGAATTCTCCCTTTGTGGAGTTATTTGGCTACTTCAGTGAAAGGGCTTTTGCAGAGCAGTAAGATGCTGAGTTAACAACATAAGACTAGCAGAGGTGACATGGGATGCCCTTGAGACCCAAGCCCCTCTGGAGTGGCATCTGGAGTCCAGCTGTGCATTGGAAGAGCATCTCAAGTGACACAAATGCTGAAGTTCTGGCAGTGGAATGGAGTGCCAGGTGTCTACTGTCAGTGGGAAAAATTACCCTCTGGAGATGGCTGTCTCCGTTGCATATGGCCAGAGCCTAGATGGCCAGCTTAGATTAGCCTTCCAGCTTTTAGCTGGTGAAATGGATCTCACTTTATGAAAAATTGGAGTGGTAATGGATCAAATGAGTAATTTATATTTGCATTGTAAAGGCAGCAGCCCAGTCAAGATAACTCCATCTTACTGGAGCCTTCACAAATTAAAAATGAGTATTTTCTTTATCTGAACAAAAGCTCTAATTCATTTTTATATTCATATGCACACTCAAGAGAAGCCAGGAACCACTGTAGTCTTCATCCTAGAAATTCAGATCTGAAACAATGAGGTGTGAAATGGTTTGCCTAGGATGACATAGAAAACTTTGGACAGGAGCAAGAACTTCACCTGGTTTCCTGCCTTTGGTTCCATGTCTGAATCACAATATGTTTTTCCTTTCTCTCAAATAACAGAATTCTTAAAGCAAAATCTGTATATAAAAGTTGTCTGAATAAATACTTACTCTCTGAAAACCATGCTAGGCTTCTATATATATATATGTGTAACAAGAGAGCCTTTTCCTTTACTGTTGATAGATGTAAAATGGAAAAAGCAAAATTGTGTATAAGTTGCATGTGTTTCAGTCTTGATTTCAATTGAATGGTTAAGATTTGCTGAAAAAGAGTCTGACCACACATACTTATGCAGTGCCAGAAAGGGACTCTTCATCAGGGATTGTAGCAGTAGGACAAGGGGTGATGGATTTAGACTTAAAGAGCGGAAGTTCAGGTTAGATATAAGGAAGAAGTTCTTTACTGTGAGGGTGATGAGGCACTGGAAGAGGTTGCCCAGAGAAGTGGTGAATGGCCCATCCTTGGCAATGTTCAAGGCCAGGTTTATGGAGTCTCAGGCAACACGGTCTAGTGTGAGGTATCCCTGTTCATGGCAAGGAGTTTGGAACTGGATCATTTTAAGGTCCTTTCCAATCCAAACCATTCTGTGATTCTACTACAGGAGTAATTAACCTCAAAGAACATGCTCTGAAAATCTTTCTTGATGGAAACAAGTACATGTTTCTATTCTGGCAGGATGCTGTGCAGAGAACAACCCCGTTTTGAACAGCATGTGCAAGAGTCACCTTCAAAAAGAATTAGATTAGTATCTGTTTATTGCAAAAGGCCCTGTACCTTGAGAAGCTTATGAATTTTATGGTAATTTTCATTTGAATTAATTTACATTTCTTGTGATATTCTAAGGCATCACAGCATCAAAACCTTAATCCTATGGGCTACAGTCCGAGTAAGAAAGATAAAGGCTTGTGAGGTCATGGAGCTTTCTATCAAAAGGTACAGACTTCACATGATACTTCATGTATTCTTTTAGTACTTCACTCACAAGGTGGTATATAGGTACAGAAATACATGTTGGGAAGACATCTGTGATAGTGGAAACTATCATGTTAAGACTGGAATTCTTTTCCGAGCCTAGAACTGACTGTAACAGACCTTAACCCTAATGTTTTGTGAATGCTGGTATGAAACCTGATGTTCACAAAAGTCAAGTGCTAAGTTTTGCCCCAGAAATCTCAAGGGAGTAATTTCCCTGGTACTATTTATGGTTCTGTCAGTTATGTGATATCTGTCTTACATGTGCATGTGTGGACAGCCCAAAGTTACCCTGTCCTTTCTTAGTGCCAAAATGCATTGCAAACACATTCTTGTTGCATTGCTTGTTATCACTTCTTTGTCTGTTCCCTTGATTGCTTTCCTGCTTTCTCCGTTCTACTGCTATAGCTTTAAAAATTACAGAGAATTGCCCCATTTCTCTACAATGGCACAAATGGTGAGGGAGCTTTGCTTTAAGAAGAAAGATATAATGTTCTGCAGTGCAAAAAGACCTTAATGTGCCCTGGTTTTAAAACACTGGCATGGATTTCTAAAGGGATCTTTCAATATATCCTGGCATGCAGTGGATGCTTAACACTCATTTCCTCTCATGAGCAGAAGTATCAAACCCAGATGATGAAAGTTTAATCCTTTGGCACAGGTACTGCACGTTGCATCTTTCAACACAATGAAGCCCATTTTCTACGGAGAAGAGGCAGTGAAAAATACCTTGCAAAGGACTTCAGAGCAGGTTCTTGGGTGGGAAACAGGAGAGGTTACAAAAGGTGCAATTTCTGCACAGCAAGTTCCATCTCTGAAATACACATCTTGGCCAGCAGGCCAAGGCATTGCTTAGCAAAAGAAACAGAGTGCCTTAAAGCCATCTGCACAATTTCTTAAAACTTCACTTCCCTGATGGATAACAGATGGAGGAGGGAATTTGTAAGTAAAAGATTAGAGCAACTCTGCTTATAAACAGGAGTACTAATCACTCTGCCTTTGCCCTGGAGACCAGATTTAATCTCAGGGTTTAACTTAACTGTCTTGTTTCTGCTGCCAATTGAGAACATTCGAATGCTCCCATGATAAGAGATACTTTGGGATGATACAAAGCTAAACATTGCTTGGCAATCGATGACCCAGCATTTAATCAATGATTACACTCAACATAACATGGTGAAATAATGGACTGGGTAATTTGCACATTCAGCATTTGTCATCTGTCAGCATTTAACTCTATCTGTCTCAGCAGTTCTCCCCTGCATTTCTGTCATGTCAGTAGCACCTGCACTTTGTACCCAGACCTGATGGGTTTATTCACCCTCTGAAGGAAAAGGTGAGACGGTGCCTTCAAATAGGTGTGGAATAAGTCATTGGGTGGTGGATTTACTGCAGGAAAGGTTTTTCTCACCCTTTGGAAGAAATCACTGTGTGGTATGTATGGAGATACGAGGATTTTATGGACTCATGCAACGTCTCTGATAACAGTCTTCACTGGGAACTGCAGTGGAACAACAGCAGCTTATGTCCCAGCACACAGCAGGGTGTGTAAGACTCAGCTATGCTTTGCATCCTACTCACCTATATTTTTGGTCCATAAGCTGCCAGGTAGCAGGTTTTCCACTCTCTGTTTTCTATTTCTATGCCTCACTTTTTGTACGGTGATCTGGAGTGTTGGGTAAAAGAACAGAGCACAATTAGACTTATGGTGAGTATTGATTCTTCAATTTGCTGCTAGAAGTGGGAATTAAAAAGGAAAACTATCACAGTCTGACCCAAAATGAAAACATATTAATCATCTGGAAAAGACACCAAGCAGTGTGCCTGCTATACCCCTGCTGAAACAAAGTGCCTCCATGCTGAATAGGAGAATTCTATCCAGAATGGAGATGTTTGGTTTGCTCCTTGTTCCTGATAATTTTTAGTTACGCACCTAAAGTCAGCTTCACAGCACAAAATTGTCCATCTTAAAAAAACCCATGCTTGTGATATTTTCCCCCACACTCTTTTGCCATGTGTTGGAGAGCTGACATTTGAGTAAATTATGACTTTACTCCTTATTGTAAGAGAGTGTTTACAGCACAAATACAGAGAGAGGTTTCTACCCATTGAAAAAAGCTCTTCATTTAGCATTTTCTGATACCTCATTCAGATGTCTCCCTGATCAGCTTGTCAGCTTCTGTGAGCTACTTTTTCTTTTATGCAATATGGGAAATCCTTGGGCAACTAGGCACATGGCGCCGAAGCATTAGAAGCTACAACACAGGCTGACAACACCTGAGGCTGTGGATAAACCCTGATTATTCAAACACTTGTTAAAATCAGTTTATCTAAGCAGTTTTTTGTGATGAATAAGCTTGAGGTTCACCTTTGCTGATTAGGAGAATAAATAGAGTCAATGATGTTCTACTGTAGCTGGAGCAATTGGTGAGACACACATTTAAGAAACCCAAACCTTTCTTTGCTCCATAGTAATAGTATTGCTACTCAACTGATGAAAAGGATAGGAATTTGTGCCATCTCCTGCCATTCTGTATATGAATAATGGCATATTCCCTTTTTTTCATTTTTTGCTTTGTTTATTGGAGAAGCAAGGGCTTAGGGATCATTCAGGACTGTGTGAGAATGTGGCCATTTAAGACTTTTAAAGGCCATTTGACAGAAACCAAGAGAAATAGACACAAAATTCAGTGTACCTTGAAAATGCCTGTCTCAGTGCAGAATGCAGCAGAGGGTCAGGCTGCCATGGGAGCGTGGCCTTTTTCATCTCAGAGAGCAGGGTGTATACATTATGGGGAAAAAACTCACCAAGGAGTGTCAGCAAGACCCTGCATCCTGTTTGACTCTTGAAAACCCAACTCCAAGATGCAAACTGATGGAGAAGCAGATATCAGTAGTTGTCCTGCTCATGGATGTACACTGATGATGTTATCCCCTGGTACTGACAAACCTTTAAGCTTTCACCTGTTTGCCTGGTTTTTAAAGAACAGCTTCAGGAAAGACTGGGATGTCTGCAAGTAAAAGCCAAGGGAAAACAGGTTAAATCTCCATATTACAAAGCCACAGTACAGCCTAGGTTGGAGATATGTGTGTATCAGAGATTCCTTCCTCATTGCAAGCAGAAAGTTATGAGCACACCCTTGAGACTTTTCTCTCTGGAAAGATGATACAACTTTAGTAGCTAATTTATTACTAGTAAGTGTACATCTCACTGCTAAGAATCCCAAATGTCACTTTATCAGGTAAATGTTCACATCCAGTGAAGGGAACCTTTGAGGTTTTTCATGTTTGGAAGAATGGAAATGTTTGTAAATATCTGATTAAAATATTTCCTTCTGCACCCAGGAAAAAAAAAGATATCTCAGCAAAACCTGAATTTTTCTGTGCTAGTCATGTTTATGCAGAGCCTGGACACTAATGGCTCAGTTTGTAAGGGAGATTAACTGCACTTCTTCCCTCTTGCACATTTTCTCTTTTTATGAAGTGTGTTTCTTTTAGACATTCTGGTCTCATTAAAATGGCTTATTTAGAACAGCCCTGACCATCTGGGGCCTCTTTGCTATAGGCTAAGCTTAACTTATTAAGTATTGTCGTCCAAAGACAAAGAGACTACTAATGCATTTTTGGCCTATTCAGTGTAGTTCATATTCTGTGAGTGATAAAAAAACTAAAAGGAAGGAAATGAAAATGGAATGAGTTGCCTGGAATTTGCCTGCTATAACATGAGCTAAATTGAGTCTGTAGAGGTGTTTGGCTTTGTTTGTCCGCAAAGGGGGAAGAGGGAAATGGGGAGGAAGAGTATTTTCAGGTGTCTGAGAACTTACCCCAAAATGGCTGTGAGTACAGTAAAGGTGAGATGCCACATCTGCTGTGGCATGTTTGACTTAAGAAAAACTTCCTAACATCTGGAATAGCAGTGGCTCTTTGAAGAGCAGTGGTTGAAATTGGGATATCAGTCATCTCAGCAGTAGAGCAAATTCTCTTTAGTGCTGCAGCAGTTGGATGGCATGGAAAAGTGGTTACTACTGGAGCATAAACAGTGCTTTACCTGGGTATTAATATAATTCCTAGGGAGCTGGGTGTTCTTGATGAAAAGTAATTTCTCACTGCTTCAGGTTGCTTTCAATCACCCTGTCCCCTCTGCAAGAACAATCCCAGAGATTTAAACCCCAAATATCCTAGGGAGCATTAATGTGATTTTACCTAGAGAGAGCCTGGGCAGTCACTACAGACCCTGCCAGCAAAGACACAGAGCTAGGACCTTTCACATCAGCTCATCTCTTTCTTCTCTTCTTTGCAGGACAGTGGTTGCTTCCATCTTTCTCAATGCATAGGCACTATTTCAGACAATATTATAATCTAGAATAACTGTTATTTCCAGGTAAGAAATAACTTCTGAAACAGACAAAACTTTAGATTTATCCAGGAACCTTTTTTGATATTTTTACTAGCAAACAGCCAAGTATATCTTGTTCAGAATAACACCCAGCTTCTTCATCTCTTTATTTTGGTCTTTGAGTGGCTAAAATCAATTGTGATTCACACAAGTGACAATGGGGGCATCACAGAAGCTTTAAGCTGTATATATTTATAAATCTACCTGCATTCAGGCACTGTGTAGACACTTGGGTGTCAGAATCCAGTTTGGATCTGGTCTGAAATATGTCTTTTTCTGAATCTTATCAGGATGTCAGACAAAAATCCTCATTTCTGCTGGGACCTTTGTGTGTCTAACTACAATAACACATTCCCTGGGAGCCTTTCCCATGTGTTTAGAAGCAAGGTACCACTTCCTGCTTAAACCAACTTCGGTGAAAAGGACCTTTTGAGAAAAAATTAATTGCTTAGCCCTGATAACCCCTCAGGTCTGAGCGGTTATTCCCTTTCGGAAGTAGCAGGATTCTGCTGGTGTGTGGTTGCAGTTTAACATTCTATGCCTGAAATAAAACACTGAGGGAAAGATTTTTTTCTGCTGTCTCCTTCTGGAGGAAAAGTTTTTGAGAAAGCTAAAGACAATACTGAGATTAGGCTGCTGTTGTTTCAGCTCAGTGGCAGACGTTGAAGCTCTGGCTGAAAGCCCATCGACAGGACCAGATGTTTTAGTCTTGCACTTCCTTTGCAATGGCAAATAATGAAAACTGAGCCTTGCAAATGAAACGAGACTTTTCTGATTCAATTCATTTTTCCTGTCCTTGTGATTCATATCATCAGAAAACCTCTCTGCCAGGGATTCAGACCCGCAAAACGGGAGCTCGTACGGGAGCTGCCAATGGGGTTTCACAGGTGCCCTCCCATCTTGTTTTCACTTCTTAGATGTCATCTTCAGTGCCTCCCACCCTGAGGAGCCTATGGTTTTTTATCAGTTTTCAAAGGCAGATGCTTTCTGGAAATTCTTTTGCTGTGATATGTGAGCTACAACCCTTTCCCTTTCATAAACCAGTCCATAAGAGATCATGGAAGACTTGAATTCAAAGCATAGGGCTCAGAGAACATGATGGCCTTCCCAGAGCTCTGCCCTGTGTGTGATGTTGAGCATCTCTGTGCTACCTGTGTGGCATGGGTCATGCTCCACACATTTTTGCTCTTATTTATCCCTCCTGACTTATCAGAGCATCCTCTGTGCATGGTGCAAAGAAAGAATGCATCCAGGTGTGATGTTTTGGTGGAGAGATCCTCTCTTGTCTCTGTGTAGACTATGTAAGGCATTTGGGCAGCTCTGATCTCCAGGAAATGGGATGAACTCAGGGCTAACTTCTCAACAAAGTAGGAGCACTCTTGGGTTTTTTTTTCTCTGCTCTTTCTTGCACCTCAATATAAACAGCTTGCTTCCTCTGGCAGACTGTGCTTTAGCACACTAGGTATTCTCATAAAGTGTCCTCAAGTATGAGGAGCTATGAGCAGTAGACTTAGGTATTTTTCTGTTCAAATACAGGCAAAGGAGGTACTGAAGGTGGTTGAAAGCAGAACTGGCGTCGCAAAAGTCCCTGCATTTTTCCTCAGAGCAGTATTTGCAGTTTGCTATGACTTGCTGAGCTTTGTTGAAATTAAAGCTTGAAGGAGCCAGCATGGTTTGATATCTCTGCAGTCAGTATTGCCCAGAGGCTTCTGCACTGGAATGTTTCACTGCCCAGGGCTTCAGCAATGCTGCTTCCAGACCAACAGTCCCACTGGCCTGAGGCTGTCTGCCATCACCAGTGCTGATGCTCTCCACAAACCCATAAATCAATGCAAAAGCCTTGTGCATCCTGGAGCAACAAGAGCAAAAGCAGTAATATTAGGGCCATTGTGAATAACTGAAAGGTAACATAAAATAAACAGATGAGAGAGGAAGAGAGAAAAATATCTTATTAAAACTTCATAGCTAGAAGTAGTCAAGGATATTTCCTTTAATAAAAAATCAGCATTGAAAGTAAGACGAAATATATAGTTTCCCACTGAGAAAGGCTAATTATGATTTGTTTTCTTTGATGGTTTTAATGACCTATATGTAGTTTTAAATCAATTTTCCTGGGTGTTAAAACAGAGTTCTAAATACAACTTACTGCTCAGAAAGCCAGACTTTTATAGATTGCACTATCATTACAGATAAAGAACTACAGTGCTTTGCTCCTATTCAACATAGCTGGAAACATGCATCTACTTATTGGAGTCAAATAATATCCTCAAAATATGCCTCAGATTATCCAAAATACTAAAATCTTGAAATAGAGGCAATAAAATGTAACAGATTTGAAAGGGGGAAAATGATGTAAATGAAAACCAGAGAAGAAAGTCTAAAATAACAGTCTATGACCATCCAGAAAGCCAGGCTCTGGCAAATGTTAACCACTTCAGTGTAACAGGCTGCCACTTAAGCTTGGTAGCTTAGGTAAGTTATTGGAAGGTACACTGTGATTAGGGTCTGGTTTGTGGTAGGTATGAAGAATGGGATTTCAAGCTATCCTTTAGTTCTCTTCCCATAAACCTTCAGCTGGCTCCAGTAGCTGCAGAGTGCAGTGGAAACTGAGGTTTTTGAAAATCCCACCCAAGATGTTCTGTGCCTGCACATATGTGGTCTCAACTCATATATTGAAGGAGAGGATGCTGAAGACAGGGGTAGACACAGAGGCTTTGGACTACTATTCTGCTTATATAGCATATATATATCTACTGTTCTGCACAGAGGGTCCACATTAAATACAGTAGATAGTCCTTAGGGTAAAAGGAAGATGGGATTAAACTCTTTCATTGTGTTTATAGAAATGTGTAAATGTGTGTGATGATTATATTCCTCTTCACATTCGCTTGCTTTCTTAGACACCTTCATCCACTTGGAATTTGCGAGACTTTCTGAGTCTCTGTGGAGTCCTGATATGTCCAATGAGAAATAACATGGTTGAAGGGTTCTTTTCTTCTGGATGTCAACACAAGGGCCCTTAGACGGAAAAAATTTGGTTGTATTAAGGGTATCATCATGTTGTGTCCTGCACTGTAGGCACTATCATAATAAAACTTAATTACTAATGAACAGCAGCATAGAGCTGGGTAGTCAAAATTGCCAGTTTCTCAGGGCATTTTGCAGAAAGAGAGTGGTGAGCATAGATTGATCAACCTAATTACATATTTTAAAGAAAGAAAGAGCCACATTTTTTCCTCTCTGGACTTTGTCATGAGAAAGCCATCGTATTTCACTAAGTAACATCTACACTCAGTCAAGTGCTGTATTTCAGAAGATGGGAACCACCATTTCCTTTGATGATTTATTTTCTCAGACTCACCCACTCTGTTAGACAATTGTGACATATTTCTTGTTAAGATGTCTTTGTCTTTAATTTTCAGTCTTTCTGTGCTATGTTAAAAAGCTTTCTGATATCTGATATATACTGTGTTTAAAGAAAAATCATAGTCTTTTTGACACTGAAATCATATCCCCTCCTTGATCTTTCTGAGGACTTCAGCAAAGTGAGTGCCTGACATTTCTCTGTAAGGCACATTTTTCCATCTCTGCAACTGTCAAGACCCATGTGCATCTCTGATGTCCTGAATATCTGTGAATGTGTTATTAAGAACAGGTGCCCAAGGTTTGGTATTACAACTCATATTAAAATGTCCTTCTGTACGCACAGACCTATACATACATATGCAGAGAAATAGCAAGCTAAGACACAAGATGTGTTAAGGACATAAAAGGAACATCTTTGTATTTATTGTACATTAACTTGCTAGTCTTACAAGACATATTCTTCCATCTAAATCTAGTGGAGCTCATTATAAAGGCATCAGGCTCAGTTCATTGTTACAGAAATTAAGACAAATGAAGTTTGTCACATTCTTTTTCCCAGCAGTTTAAGTACTTTCATGACTCCCATCTTTCCACCCATCTTCTCCCCAGGAAATTTATTTAAATTATGTTTTTGCAGCTTGTGGTATAATCAGGTTTTTATTTGAATGGTTGACAAGCATTTGGGAGAAAACTTTCCATTGGTAAATCTTTTATATGCTGATGTTTTCCTGAAGAGCTGAGCACCTGCCTGCTGCAGTCTTCTGGGTTTCCCAGGAGAGGTCCACACAATCAGGAGTCAGACCACTGATTTATCAACATTCAAATAACAGAAATAAAATCCTCACATTTTCTCACTGCATTTCAAAGAAATAAAGGCGGCCATAAAACTGTCCTCATCACAGTGAGCTAACCCCATGTGTGGGAACACTGTGCTGCTCCTTACACACAGTGTGGGTTAGAACATTATTGAAAATTACAAGGCCATTTAGATCCTGTCTGGCAAAAAAAAAGAGAAAAGTTGCATTTTTCTTCCTAATGCAATCCAAAACATTCCAAACCACAGGCAAATATAATGGAAACAGTGTCAAGCCTTTACTCAGTGTCACTGAGATATCATTGATGGCTTAACTGCAACTACAAGCTATTAAATATGCCACTTCTAATAATTTCTCATGGTGTGGTGTCTCTATAATATTGCACATACGGACATGTTGGCATGTGTAAAAACTTATCCCTACTAAGTGCATGTCAAGATGAAAGTGATTTCTTTCATACATCTCTATGAGAGATGTGACTCTTTCTGGCAAACAGAGGAGCAGCAAGATGAGTGGGGGATGTAACTTTACCACTATTAAAGCTTTAATTAGACAGATCCTGAATACTATGTCTGTAGTATCCACATTTTAGTAAACATATTATGAGATGGGAAAGAAGTTGAGGGGAAGAAAAAGATTTTAATGCAGCACATTTTTTGTCACAGCCAAAGAAAATAATATGTAATGAGGGATTTATGACCCAAGCTCTTAGCTTATCAGAAGAAGACTGAAAATAAAGGTCACAAGATATCAGTCTGTGCATTCTTTCACACAGAGAAATGCATTGAGACCAATGGTCCCTCCACTCTTATGGACAGAGGTGGAGCCAAGTTGAAGGCAGACATTTTTTTACAGAAGAACAATTGCACTTAGGGAATATTTCTCATGAGAAGCGACTGTATTCTCCACCTCCTGCTATTCTTGGAAGTGTCTTGTGCCAGTGCTGCTGGAAGACCTGCAGAGAGCAAAGGCAAGTCACAGAACTCACTTGTGCGTCAAAAGAACAAGCATTGATGTCACGTGGAAACACAGATACAACCAATGTTCTTCTCTCAAACCTGTAGATGCAACAGTATTAAGTCATAACAGTGACTCTGATGTAGTGGTGAAATCAAACTTCAGTTTGTTTTCATACCCTTTTGGGGGGAACTGCAGGTATCCCTCAACCATTGCAAAGGAGCCCTTTAATATGGCCACCAAATAAAACTCAAGAGAAATCTTCTGAAGCACAAGGTTTAATCACACATCCCACTCCATGCATTTAAGGATTAACTTCAACATAGCATAAAGCCTGCTATATTTCATTTGCCAACTTTTTACTGAACAAGAGCAATCTCCGCACCCGAAGAATATATCTTAGTTTTTGACTTAAAGACTTCTGTAGTGACTGAGGCAATGGAAGAGAGAAATCCAGCAATGACCTGTTTATTCAGTAGAACAGTAGTTTCTTTCTGTCAGCAGCAGAAACAGAAAATCTTTGTAAGTATACACATATACAAGGCAGCTGCTTCCAACCAAGAGGCTTGAGTGCCAGTATTTCTAGATGGACACAGAGCTGCCTTTTATAGCTGTTAAAACACTGATGCTGTTCCTAAATAAGGCTGTTATTTTGGCTATGAGATCTAACCAGAAAAATTGGCTGGACAATGAATGGGATACTCATCTGATTTCTACATATGAATAGGGAGAGACTATAGCTCAGAAGGAAAACACCCATGGAAGTGTCTGCACTTTTGCAAGTGACTATTCTCATTAAATATTCATAGCACTTTGAAAAGGGTTGGACCAGCATCATACAAGCAGTTTTCCATGTGTCTGCCTGGGGTGTTTCTAGGTTTTGCAATTTCAAGCAAACAAAGAATGTTGAAAATTGGATCCTTATTCACTTCCCCTCTGCTGGGGAAACAAACCTCAATAAACTGAAGAAAACTTCTAAATTACAAACGAGGTCTCGTCAAAGGAACTGTAATGTCTTTTTCTTTATGTTCCAGTCTGTGATCAAGGGAAGTTTCCTGGCTTTGGAGTAATGTATGGCTTGTAGCAAGAGTAGGATTTCAAGTTAAAGAGATAAGACAAGCTAGAAGGGGAGTGCTGCCTTTGTATTTTAGGGGTGGGAACGGAGGCAGACAGGCTGTTTTGCAGCAGGTGGTACCAACAGGCCGACCAATTGTCCTGGTTTCAGCTGGTAAAGCGTTACTTTTATTCCTAGTAGCTGGTGCGGTGCTGTGTTTTGGCTTTAGGCTGAGTGCTGATCACACCCAGACATTTTAGTTGTTTCTCAACTCTGATCAAGGCGTTTTCAAGTCTCTCATGCTCTGCCAGTGCGGAGGGACACAAGAAGTTGTTATCCAGGTTTGCTGTTCAGTGCACTGAGGGAGAGGCCTCCAGAGAGTGGGCATTCCTCTCCCTTCCCTCTCATCTCATCCCACTGCTGGAGTGAGTGATGAAGGTGAATTGTTGGTTCAAAAATCACTGGTTGTTCATGCTGTGATACTGTAAATGGGGAGCTCCAGGGCAGGTAAGAGGAAATAGGGAAGGTTTATATGGATCCAGAGCAGCACTGACTGTGTCTTGTGCATCTGTGCTAGTATGACTCTGAGAAATTGACAAGTGCTATCACTGTGGAGGGTTGTCCTGTGTCAGTGTTAGCTTCAGGTGTTGCTCTGTGGTCTGAACACTGCCTACATTTGCTCTGATGTGGTGTAGATGAAGGAAAATACCTAGTTAAATTGGGCTACAGCTTCACACATCCTTAAAAGTCCAGTCAGTATAGCCTGAAATACTTCCATGAAACTGGACCCATACTTTCTGTGTTAGCAGCCAAACGTTGTGCACATCACTTTCATTCATTCACACTGAGTCTGAAGTTGCACTAATATACTGTTATTGCAAATTTGATATGGACTGCACCCCACAGCAAAACAGAGGCTGTTTGAGAGACCAGGTTTTGAAAGCGTGGGCACGAGTGTGTAACTTGGCTGAAAGATCAATAAGTGTTGGTACAATAACCACCATCAGTATTTGAAAGGTGTCAACATCAAGGTCTAGAGTTTAGCCACAGATGCCAGCACAATGTTTCCATTGATTAGCTGGTTTGTAATATATACCTGTGTGTGGAAAATGTATGTTAAAAAGAGTCTTACATAGATAATGCCAGGATTTCACTTCCTCTGCTTTAGTTGCATCAGTCTGAGCTGACTAAACCACTGGAAGTTTGCAGGTGTTTTTATTGCAGGTTAAAATTAGGATGTTATTGCAAATAAATAAATAAATGCTGGCCTGACTGTAGCTTTGAACAGGACCATTATTTGGGTCCATCATGTCCTGGATAATATTCTCTGTCAATTAACATGTCAGCAAGCTGCTTTAAGTACTATAAGACTCATTTAGGCTGTTAATATCCCTTATATGTGGATGCTGAGCTGGAGGTTATTCTCTGTCTAATGAGTTACTTGCATTGTGTAGGTGTGCTCAAATCTCTTAAGAACACTCACAAATTTCAAATCTTTGTTGCTATTCATCCATTTAAACTGGGTTCAATGCTGTGAATCTTTTTAATACCTGCATGTACAAAAAGTCACCTGTCACATTTATGGCAGAGGTGGGAGCACGGATCAGATCATAGAATGATAGAATTATAGAATAATTAGGGTTGGAAAGGACCTTAAGATCATCCAGTTCCAACCCCCCTGCCAGGGGCAGGGACACCTCCCACTAAACCAT